>JAUUDZ010458818.1:0-23554 GCA_032361705.1 Panulirus versicolor | reverse complement strand
TATGTGGGTGGGTTGGGCCATTCTTTTGTCTGTTTCCTTGCGCTACCTTGCTAATGCGGGAGACAGCGACAAAGTATAATGAGTAATAAATAACCATCCACAACATTTCTATTAACTCTCATATGTCTTCTCCAGATCCATAAATGCTACATACAAATCCATTTGTTTTTCTTAAGTATTTTTCAGGCTTGCACTTTTTTTTTTTTAGATGGTTTTTGCCATCAGCATTGTATATGGAGTGTTAATGCAGAACCTACTTGAAGTGGGAGCAGTGAAATTGCTTAGCATGTCCCATTAAATTCTCCTTTGCCATTCTTCTCTTCCCCTCAGAACTTAGCTTTTCAGTGTTTTCCTCCCCCTTGAGCATGGCTTCCCTGTGCTGCTCTCCCTCCCTGAATATGGCTGATACACTTTTTTGGATTTAAAGCCGAAACTGTACATATGTTGCTGATTTAACTAATGTAAATGAGTTACCCTCCTTGATAGCATTTCTTTTGAGTCTAGATATTTTGAACCATCTTGAAGTTGATATAAATATAAATACTAGGTGTTTGATGGAAAAGTCTTGTCATCGTGACATTGGAGTGTTTGTCTCATGTTATCATCATAAATGAGGATTTTGCACTTGGAAGTGTGATGGGAAAATGCCCTTTAATTTTTGAAACCCTCAAAGGTTGAGATTGTCTTTCAAGGCATGTTTGTGTTTGGTTATGGTGCCACTGTGCATCCCATTGGATGTGGAAGATTACCTGAAACCCCCTGAACGTGGGAGAATACTCTGAAACCCACTTATTACTACTGTTAGGCTATCTTTAAACCCATTTGATGGAGCATTATCTACATTTAGTACATAGGGATTGTACTCGAAACCACTTGGACATGGGAATGCACCCACAGGTGCACTAAACAAGGGAACGTGTATGTATTATGAAGTGCACTGAACATGATGCACCTTTAGATCTTATGGTTGTGGAAAAGAAATCTCGTACTCGGTCTTTGTGAAAGGATTGACAACTTGAAACTTGTAGGATTGTTGGTTGGGTGCGCACCCTAATTCCCATTTGAATTAGGAGCTCATCTAGTAAGAACTTCTTGATTTGGAAGCATACAGCCAAGACTGCTTAATTTAGGAGTATAATCTAAAACCCACTTGATGTGAAAACATTACATTAATGAAACCATCTTGATGTTAGTGTACCCTCAACTGCAGTTGACATGTAAGTGTACTTAGAAACCCACTTGAAGTGGGATTACCCCAAAACTAGTTGATAAAGTAGTGTACCCCTAAACTCGCTTGAGGTGGCAGTGTATTCAGAAACCCACTTGACGTGAGAGTATTTTGTATCAATGAGATGGAGTAATTTGAATTAATGAGATGTGATAACATTCATGAGAATCCATTTGAAGTTTGGAAATACTCCTGAACCCACTTCAGGTGGGAGTGTAATCTAGAACCTAAGTGATATTGGAGTATATGTGTAAATCTAATTGAAAAGTTGGAGAAATTGGAAGACGCAATGACCAGTTAGTTATGTTTGGAGTACTAACTGCCTTGGTATTGTGATGGGTAGTGACATTTGGTTAGGGAGCCAGCACTTCATTGGGTTGTCATGTTAGACATCTGACTTGGGTAGCCGTATTTCCTTTCTGCCTCACAAAACCATGGACAACTGCCATTCTGTCCACAAATGTACAATATCATTGTGTTACGTAACACTTGACAACAGTTGGGTGACACCACCATTTCTTCATTACTAGAATTTCCTGTGGTGGGCATTATTTACTAGGTGCTTTTTGGCAAAATTTTAATAGAAGGTAGGAACACCTATGCAGGTGTATTAGGTAGTAGATGGAAGGAGCATTAGATAGTAAGATGGAGCATTAGGTAGAAAGAAGCATTAGCAAAATCTGAGCGAGAGGTGCCATCTGCATTAAAGGCAAAGAATAGGCAGTAGAGTTGACAAGTTAAGGGGAGAGTATTTTGTGGCCACCCCTTTATGGGAGTTCAAATGTCTACAGGTGTTAAAGATATTTAAAGATAATATAGATTGTGTGAGGAGGTACTACTGAACCCCTTTGAAATGGGATTTTAGCTGAACCTCATAGAAATAAGAAAATATCAATGTTGAGAACTTAATCGAATTTGGAGTGTAAATGCAGAACCTGCTTGAAGTGGGAGCATACCCAAATTGCTTGGCAAGGGAAATTACTTGCCTGATGTCCAATACATGGAAGGGTACCACTCTCCCACTTAATTATGCATTACAAGGGTACCACTCTAACAAGTTAAGGGGAGAGTATTTTGTGGCCACTCCTTTATGGGAGTTCAAATATCTACAGGTGTTAGAGATATAATGATAATATAGATTGTGTGGGGAGGTACTACTGAACCCCTTTGAAATGGGATTTTATCTGAACCTCATAGAAAAGAAGAAAATATCAATGTTGAGAACTTAATCGAATTTGGAGTGTAAATGCAGAACCTGCTTGTAGTGGGAGTATACCCAAATTGCTTGGCAAGGGAAATTACCTGCCAGATGTCCAATACATGGAAGGATACCACTCTCCCTCTTAATTATTCATTTCAAGGGTACCACTCTCCTATTAAATTATGCATTTCCATTCTAACCTTTTCCCCTCTGAACATAGTTTTTCAATGTTGTCCTCCCTATCCCTTGAGCATGGCTTCCCTGTGCTGCTCTTTTCCCCGTGAGCATGGCTTCCCTGTGCTGCTCTCACTCCCTTTGATTATGGCTTGGACAGCCATCCCTGAACACAACTCAGGTGAGACGTCTACACCTGAATACGGTGGCTTGGTCATTCTCCCTGAAACATAGCTCTACTTCCCATATTCCCTGCCAGCCCCACCCCCTCCCTTCCTCCCTCGTTAGAATACATCTCTGCTGCCCTCCCAACCTCATTCAGATACAACCCTAACGAGAGTTTTATCTTTATATGTAACCATGAACCACCAGATGGAGCATGTATATTGCTAGACCTACTTATTTCGGTCTACATGCCCATTTTTGTTGTGTATTGCTAGACCCACTAATGTCTACAAAGCTCATTTTTGCTGGCCTTGCCTAAAAACTGCTTAGCTGTTCTGCCCTCTCTGAACATATATCTCTAAACCCACTAAATGTAGGAGCTTGTCTTTCGACGTATACCTAAACCCACTAAATGTTGGAGCATGTCACTCGACGTATCCCTGAACCCACTAGATGGGGAAGCATATCCCGACCCACTCACTCCCCTGTACCTGGCCCTTGTGGGATGCCCTAACCTAATTGTAGCTATTGTTCACCCTCTCCTTGAACTCTTATACCCAGTCCCACTAGATGTGGGAGCATACCCCTTGATCCACTCACTTCCCAATACACAGCCCAGCTTGGCTACCCCTCCCCCAATGGAGCTTATCAGTTCTGCCCATTCCCAGAACATTGTGTCCCTGAACCCACTAGATTTGGGAGCGTGTCCTCAGATCCACTTTTGAGTTTCCTATACACAGCCCAGCTGTGTCATCCTTTCCATGAACACAAACTGCTAAACCCACTAGATGTGGAAGTTTATCTCCAGATGTACTCTAACATATGCCCATCCTGGATGGGCTGCCTTTTCCCAAACAGCGTATTTGGGCTACCCGTGAATACGTACGTATTCTTGAACTTTCTGGATGTAGGATAACAGCCCTAACGTAATGATTCCTTCATTCACACCCTTACCCAAACTGCATAGGCCCCCCACCCTCCAGAACAGAGCCTCCCACCCCTGAACACAAGTTCGCACTCCCACTTCCAGAACATGGCACAGCCAAGCTGTCCTTCCTGCACCCACCAGAATAGAGCCTCCCACCCCTGAACACAAACTCGCACTCATGAATGAACACTCCCACTTCCTAAGCAGTGCATGGCCAAGCTGTCCTTCCCTTGAATACAGCCTGGCAGTGTTACCTCCTCCATCCCGACCATTATCACCGTCTGGAAGTATAATGTTGCTCTTTTAAGTGCATTTGTCATGGTGTTGATTTACTTATCACATGACTTTTTTTTTTAAAGAATGGTGTGGGACTTTGCACATGAGTTATGAAGAATAGTGTGGGACTGTTGGCTAAGAGTATAGTTGTTAACTTTTTTAATGTACTTTGCTTGGAATGTTCTCTCTTCCACATCTCGGTCACTGAGAAGGGAATTTCTGGTTGCTAAATTGATTTAGTTTTGTGTTTTGGAACCCATTACATACATGTATGACGTGATTTTTTTTTAATGCACTTTGGATTTCAAGCTTGAAACAGTTGACAGATGTAGCTGATTTAAACTACTGTGAGTGAGTTACCCTTCTTAATCCCATTTCTTGTGCTAGCTAGTCTAGCTACTTTGAACCATCTTGACTTCGGCATTTTATTTTCTTGTGTTAATATCTTAAATATGAGGTCCTATCTGTTAGAAATGTCTTCAGAGGGAAAAGCCATTTTGCACCCTCTTAAGGTTGAGATTTTTGTCTTGTAAAGCATGTTTCTTTTTGTATGTTTTGCCATTGTGAAACCCATTTGATGTGGAATACCACCTGAAACCCACAGTGTGGAAGAATACCCCGAAACCCACATTAATTTGTTGTTTATTCTGAAACTCACTTGATGGTGAAGCATATCTTTAGGGTAAGTCAATAGGGTAATGTGCTTGAAACCACTTGGACATGGGAAGGGACTGGCAAATGCTATAAATATGGGAATGGACATGGGAAGGGACTGGTAAATGCTATAAATATGGGAATGTTCCTTGAAATGTACCTTTAGGTCTTATTGATGTGGAAATACATCTCTCACCCAATCTTTGTGTAATGCTAGTAATGAACTGAAACTTGTAGGATTGTATTGTTGGGTGTGAGTGTAGCTATCCTTAAACCCATATAATGTGTGAGAATCACTTTGTACCATTTTCATATAGTAGCATATCCTGAAATTAACTTTTATGTGGAAGAATAACCCCTACACCCATTTAAGTTTGGCGTGTGTACCCACACTCCCACTTGAATTGGGAACGTGTTCAGCAATAACTTTTTCATTTGTAAGGATATATACAAGACTACTTAGGTTAGTAATGCTTGACTTGGAAGCATTACTTGAAACCTCCTTGACATGGGAGTATACCACTAAACACAGTTGACATGTTAGCGTACTCTGAAACCCATTTGAAGTGGTATTAATTTGATAGAAGTAATCAATAGGAACATACAGAAGTAGTCAGTAGGAACATCAGGTACGAGCATCAGCAAAGTCTCTGCAAGAGGTGTCCTTTGCCATTTGCGCGTAAAGTGTGAGTGAGGCATTAAAGGAGGCATTAAAGGCTAAGAAGTGGCACAGCGAGTTCACAAGTTTTAGAGAGTGAGTTGTATGACCATCACTTTGAAGGAGTTCCAGTAGGAACAGGTGTTAGATATTGATTATATAAATTGAAGTGAGAGGGTACTACTGAACCCCTTTGAAATAGGATTTTAGCTGAAACCTATGAATAATGAAACCCACTGAATGTGGGAGAATACTCTGGAACTCTCTTATATTATATTGGTTGGTTGTCTTTGAACCCACTTGATGGAGCATTTTCTGTAGGTTCAGTTTGCCCTCTACCAGAACACTTAACATGTAAACCCACTAAATGTGGGAGCATATCCCGTGACCCACTCACTTTACACAGCCCACTTTTGATATCCCTGCCCAAATGTAGTTCATGAGTTGCACCCACTCCAAGAACACATGAAATGAACCCACTATATGTGGGAGGTTAACCCGATTCTGTAGCTTTCCTATACACAGGTCATCTATGTCGCCCTTTCCATGAACACATTTCTAATCCCACTAGATGTGGGAGCATATGCCCAGACACACTATTCCTTATACCTATCCTAGTTGGGCAACCGTTTACCAAAAACTGTGTATCTGGACCATGCCTGAATATGTATTCTTGAACCTACTAGATATGGGACAATAATCTTGACGTACCAATTCTCATGTAGTGCCCATCCTCAAACTTTATATGCTCCCCACCCTCCTGAACAGAGCCTCCTCCCCACCCTTGAAAGTCCCACCCCATGAGCAAAGTTGCAGAAGACAGCGTCATCAAGCTGTCCTTTCCTTAAATACATCCTAACATAATTGCCTCCTCCATCCCACTCATCATCAACTGGCAGTATTATGTTGCACTTAGAATTACATTTGCAAGGGATTGATTAATTTTAGGAAGAAATTTTAGATTTGGAAGGTTAAAACCAGAGTAATTAGGTTAGGAGTATAACCTAAAACTCGCTTGATATGGAACCATTAAACGAAACCCACTTGACGTGAGAGTTTACCCTACACTGCTGTTGACATGTAAGTGTACTCTGAAACCCATTTTAGGTGGGATTATGCAAAAAGTAGTACACTTACTCTGAAACCCATTTTAGGTGGGATTATGCAAAAAGTAGTTGATAAATTAGTGTCTCGCACTCTCCATGAACACACATTCCTAAACCCACTAGATGTGGGAGCGTATGCCCAGACACACTAGTCCTTGTACCCATCCTGTTTGGGCAGCCCATTTCCAAACACGGTGTATGTGGGCCACCTCTGAATATATATTCTTGAACCTACTAGATGTGGGGTAAGGATACTAACGTATTGATTTCCATGTAGATGCACTTCCCAAACTTAATAGGCTCCCCACCCTCCTGAACAGAGTCTCCCACCCCTGAAAAGTCCCAACCATGAACAGTCGGAAGTTGCTGAACACAGCATCGCCAAGCTGTTCTCCCCTAAATACAGCCTAACACTGTTGTCTCCGCTATCTCACTCATCATATGGCAGTATTGTTGTACTTGCATTTTGCAAGGTATTAGTTTTGGAAGAATTTTTTTTTTTTAAAATTGCATTTTGCAAGGTATTAGTTTTGGAAGAATTTTTTTTTTTTAAAATTGCATTTTGCAAGGTATTAATTAATTTAGGAAGAAATTTTTTATTGAATTAATGAGATGTTGACATTCTTGAGAATCCATATGGAGTTATGAAATACTTCTGAATGCACTTAAGGTGGGAGCATAATGTAGAATGTATATGATGGTGTAGTATACATTTGAAACCACTTTGAAATAGGAGAAATTGTTAAGCAGGCAATTTCCATGTAGGTATATTAGTAGTACTGTGTATTGTGATGGCGAGTGGCATTTGTTAGGGAACCAGAACTTGGGGTAGTCATGTTGGACTAATGAGTCGGGTAGCTGTATTTCCTTTTTGGCTCACTAAAACATGAACTGCCATTCTGTTGAGAATGTACATTCTTAATTTTTCCATAACACTTGACAATAGTTAGATGACCACTATTTGTTCGTGATCCTGGAATTTCCTTTGGTGAGTATATTTATTAGGTGGGCATTTTGGCAAAATTTTACTATTAGTAGATGGAAGTATTAGGTAGGAGTATGTATATGCAGAAGCATTAGGTAGTATATGGAAGGAGCACTTGATAGAATTAGTCAGTCGTAACATTAGGTAGGAGCACGAGGAAATTCTTTAGAAGATGTGTCCTGTGGTGTTTGCCTGTAAAGGGTTACGGCATTAAAGACTAAGAAGTGGCGGTGGAGTTGACAAGGTAAGTAGAGTGTATTGTGTGTCCACCCCTTTGAGGGAGTTCCAATATGAAGAGTTAAAGAGATATCTAAAGATAATAGAGATTTGAAGTGATAAGATATTATTGAACCAGTTTGAAATAGGATTGTAGGCGAACCTTACAGAAAAAGAAGACTATGAACGTTGATAAGTTAATTGAATTTGGAGAGTAAATCCAGAACTTATTTGAAGTGGGAGCATACCCAAATTTCTAGTTAAGGGAAATTTCCTGCCAAACCCCTTAGTCATATATGTTTACCATTTCCACGAAATTTTGAATTTCTTTTCTTCCCTTTTCCTCTTTGAATGAACGTATCATTTTAATGTTGGCCTACCACCCTATGAGTAATGCTTCACTCTGCTGCTGTCCGTACCTTTGATTATGGCTTGTTGAGGCTACCATCCTTTGAACACAACCCAGGTGAGATGCCTACACCTGAAAATGGTGAACCTCCCTGAAATATAGCCCTACTTCCTCTATCTCCCCCACTCCCCGTCCGCCACCAGCACTACCCTACCTCAAATATAACTCAGCTGAGATGCCTTTGATCTGTATATGTATCCATGAACCCATTATATATAGGAATATATATATAAATTCCTAGACCCACTTCCCTTTACATTGCCCAGTTTTGCTGGCCTTTCCCAAAAACTGCTTAGCTTTTCTGCCCTCTCATTGAACATGTATCCCTAAACCCACTAGATGTGGGAACATATCCCTTGACGAAGTCACAGGGTGACTTGGTCAACCTCCCTGAAACATAGCTCACTTCCCATATCTCCACTCTCCCCTGCCGCCACCAGCACTACCTTACCTCAAATATAACTTCGCAGAGATGCCCTCCATCTTTATGTGTATCTATGAGCCCACTAGATATGGGAGCATTCATATGTTCCTAGAGCCACTCACTTCCCAGTTCATAGTCCAGCTTTGCTGTCCTTTCCCCAAAACTGCCCAGCTGTTCTGCCCTCTTACTGAACATGTATCCCTAAACCCACTAGATGTGGGAGCATATCCCTTGACCCACTCACTTCCCTGTACAGGGAGTCTTCTGGGTTGCCCTTCCCCAAATGCAGCTTATGTTGTCTTCCCTCTCCTTCAATGCTTGGACTTAACCCACTAGATGTGGGAGCATATTCCTTGACCCAAGTCACTTCCCTGTACACACCCCTTATATGTTGCCCTTCCCCAAATGCAGCTTATCTTGTTTTCCCTCTCCTTGAACACTTAACACTTAAACCCACTAGATGTGGGAGCACATCACTTAATCCACTCATTCCCCTCTACACAGCCCAGCCCAGTTTGGCTATTTCTCCCTAATTGTAGCTCATGAGTTGTGCCCACTCCCATAGTGTGAGACCCTAAACCCTCTAGATATGGGAGGTTATCCCCAGACTCGCTAACTTATACACAGCCCAGCTGTGTTGCCCTCTTCATGAACATAAATTTCTAAACCCACTAGACTTGAGAGCGTATTCCCTGACACTATTCCATCCGCATACCTATCCTGTTTGGGCAGCCATTTGCTAAAGTGTATATGGGCTACCCCTGAAAATGTATTTTAGAACCTACTAGATGTGGAATAAGAATCCTAACGTATTGATTCCCACGTAGATACCTTTCCCCAAATTTCATAGGCTCCTTACCCACTTTGAATAGTTTCCCACCTCTGAAAAGTCCTACTCTCGGACTTGAAGTTACTGAACATAGCGTCTCCAAGCTGTCTACCCCTTAAATACAGCTTAACAGTGTTGTCTCCTCCATCCATCAGGCAGTAATGGTGCAATTAGAATTTCATTTTTTGAGGATTAGATAATTTATTAGGAAGAAATTTTTCATTTGGAAGCATATAACCAAGAGTACTTTGGTTAGGATTATAACCTAAAACCCACTTGATATGGAAGCATTAAATGAAACCCACTTGATGTTAAAGTTTACCCACTACCAAAGTTGACATGTATAAGTGTACTGTGAAATCCACTTGAGGTGGGATTACACTAAACGTAGTTGGTAAGGTAGTGTATCTGTAAACCCACTTGAGATGGGAGTGTATTCCCAAACCCACTAGATGTGGGATCTTCTTTTGAAACAGAGACATGAGGTTGATGAGGCAGTATAACCTTAAACCCTCTTGAGGTGGAAGTGTATTTCCGAACCAATTTGACGTGGGAGTTTTGAGTCATTGAGATGTTATGTCATTCTTTAGAATCCATGTGGATTAGGAAATACTACTGAATGCCCTTAAGGCAGGAGCATAATGTAGAATGTATGTGATGGTTGAGTATACTTTTGAATCCACTTTGAGATTGGAGAAATTGGTAAGTAGGCAATGAACAATTACCTTTGTTGATAGTAATTACTGGCTGGGTTTGTGATGGTAGGTGACATTTCTTTAAGTAACCATCACTTCAGTGGTGGTTATGTTAGGCTTCCGAGTTGGTTAGGTGTATATACTCTTTGCCTCACCAAGAACGCTGCCATTCTGTCCAGAAATTTACAACCTCATGGTTTTGTGGAACACTTAACAACACTTATGTGACACTATTTCTTAATAATCCTAAAACTACCTTTTGTGGGGATATTTACTAGTCGTGCATAATGTAGAACAATTATGATAGTGCACTATACATTTGAAACGACTATGAAATTGGAGAAACCAGTAGGCAGGCAATGACCAGGTAGGTATGTATATTATTAGTACTTATTGCCTGGATAATGTGATGGTTAGTGACATTTGGTTAGGGAGCCAGAACTTCAGTGGTAGTCATGTTAGATTTCTGAGTTGGGTAGCTGTAATTCCTTTTTGCCTTGCTAAAACATGAACAACTGCCATTCTGTCCAGAAATGTACAACCCCTCATTATCTTGAATTAAGACTACAACAGTTAGATGACACCACTATTTCTTCATAATCCTATCATTAGGTATTAATTGGAAGGAGCATTCAATAGAGGTAGTCAGTCTGAACATTAGGTAGGAGCATAAGTAAATTCTTTGGAAGAGGTGTCCTGTGTTGTTTGCTTGTAAAGGGTTAGGCACGCCTGTAAAGGGTTAGGCATTAAAGACTAATAAGCAGCAGTGGAGTTGACAAGAAGAGTGTATTGTGTGGCCACCCCTTTGAGGGAGTTCCAATATGAACAGGAGTTAGATATATGGAAAGATAATTGTTTGAACCAATTTGGAATGGGATTATAGGCAAATCTTATAGAAAAGGAAGAATATGAACATTGAGAAGTGAATTGAATATGGTTTGCAAATGCAGAACCTACTTGAAGTGGGAGCATACCCAAATTTCTAGTTAAGGGATAGTTAAGGGAAATTTCCTGCCATACCCTTTAGACACATAGGTTTGCCACTTCCACGAAATTTTGCATTTTCTTACTTCCCTTTTCCTTTCTGAATGTATCCTTTTGCTATTGGCCTCCCATCCATGAGCACTGCTTTAGTGTGTTTCTCTCCCTATCTCTGATTATGGGTTGGTGAAGGTGCCATCCACTGAACACAACCCAGGTGAGACACCTCCACCTGAACACAGGGTGACTTGTTGAACCTCCCTGAAACATAGCTCTACTTCCCCTATCTCCCACATACCCCTGCCGCCACCAGGGCCATCCTACTTTAAATATAACTTAGGCTGAGATACCCTTCATCTCTATATCTATCTATGAACCCACTAGATGTGGGATTATGTATATATTCCTAGACTCGTTCACTTTCCCCTACATCAAAGCCCAGTTTTACTGGCCTACCCCAGAAACTGGTCAGCTGTTCTGCCTTCTCATTGAACATGTACCCCTAAACCCACTAGATGTGGGAACATATCTCTTGACCAAGTGACTGAACATGCATCCCTAAACCCACTAGATGTGGGAGCATTTCCCTTAACCCACTCATTTCACTGTAGACAGGCCTTATGCACTTCCCCAAATGCAGCTCATGTTGTTTTCCCTCCCAGATCACTTACACTTAAACCCAAAACCCACTAGATGTGGGAGTATATCTCGACTCACTGCCACTCGCTTCCCTTTACACACACCCTCTATGGGTTACCCTTCCCCAAATGTAGCTCATCTTGCTTTCCTTCTCCCTGAACACTTAAACCCACTAGATGTGGGAGCACATCCCTTGACCCACTCACTTCCTTCTACACAACCTAGGTTGGCAAGTCCTCACCAAATGTAGCTTATGAGTTGCACCAACTCCCAGAGCATGCGACCATGAACCCACTAGATGTGGGAGGTTATCCCCATATATCCACTAACTCCTATACAAAGGCCAGCTGTGTCACCCTCTCCATGAACACAAATTTCTTAACCCTCTAGATGTGGAAGCATATACCCACACACACTTTTCCATATACTGATCCTGTTTGGGCGGCTATTTGCTTAAAAGAGAGTATATGGGCCACCCCTGAATATGTATTCTTGAACCTACTAGATGTGAGATAAGAATCCTAATTTATTGATTCCCATGTATGTGCCCTTCCCCGGATTTCATAGGCTCTGCACCCTCTTTAACAGAGGCAGTCTCCACAAGATGTGGGAGCACATCCCTTGACTCACTCACCGCCTAGCTTGGCAATTCCTCCACAATGTAGCTGATGAGTTGCGTCTACTCCCATAACATGCGACCCTGAACCCACTAGATGTAGGAGATTATCCCCATATCGACTAACTTTCCTATACACAGGCCAGCTGTGTCGCCCACTCCATGAACACAAATGTCTAAACCCACTATACGTGGGAGCATATAACCAGACACACTATTCCATATACCGATCCTATTTGGGCAGCCGTTTGCTAAATAGTGTATATGGGTCACCCATAAATTTTTTTTTGAACCTACTAGATGTGGGATAAGAATCCTAATTTATTGATTCCCATGTATGTGCCCTTCCCCAGATTTCATAGGCTCTGCACCCTCATTAACAGAGGCTGCTATATAGAGTGGATATGGGCCACCCCTGAATACGTATTCTTAAACCTATTAGATGCGGGATAAGAATCCTAATACATTGATTCCCATGTACATGCCCTTCCCTAGATTTCATAGGCTCTGCAGCATTTAAAAAAGTGGCCCCCCCCCCCTTTGAAAAGTCGAATTTCCTGAAGAGTTTCACTAAGCTGCCCTCCCCTTTTAATACAGCCTAACAGTGTTGTCTCCTCCATCCCACTCACCATGACCTGTCAGTATTATGTTGACGTAGAAGGACTTAGAAATTCATTTTGCAACGGATTAATTGATTCAGGAACAAATTTTTGAATTGGAAGCCTACAATAAAGCCTACTTTGTTTATTATTATAACCTTCAAGCTATTTTATATGGAAGCATGAAATGAAACCCACTTGAGGTTAGAGTTTATCCTCCACTGGAGTTGATATTTATAAGTGTACTCTGAAACCCATTTGATGTGGAATTACATAAAAAGTAGTTGATTTACCTGTAAACCCACTTGATATGGGATAGTATTTCCAAACCCACTATACGTGGGAGCATGTCTTGAATGGGATGTGAGGTTGATTAGGTAGTATTCCCCAAAACCCACGAGGTGGAAGTGCATTCCTGAACTCAATTGATGTAGGAGAATGTATTGAGTTGTTTTGACATTTTTGAGAATCCATATGGAGTTAGGAAATATTACTGAAGTAGTTGAATTTTTGAGCGTAATGTAGAACTCGTATGATATTGTAGTTTATATTTGAAACTACTTTGAAATTTGAGAAATTAGTAGGCAGGCACTGACCAGGTTGGTATATTTATATTATTAGTACTTATTGCCTGGATATCATGATGGTTAGTGACATTTGATCAGGGACTGGAAACTTTAGTGGTTGGTAGTCAACTTAGATTTTTGAGTGGGGTATCTGTGTTTCCTTTTTGCCTAACAAAAACATGAACAACTGCTATTCTGTCCAGAAATGAACCTCTCATTATCTTGCATAAGACTTTACAACAGTTAGTTGACACTACTATTTCTTCATAATCTTATCATTAGGTAGTATTTGGAAGGAGCATGCAATAGACGTAGCCAGTCAGAACATTAGGTAGGAGCATGAGGAAATTCTTTGGAAGAGGTGTTCTGTGGTGATTGCTTGTGTAGGGTTAGGCATTAAAGACTAATAAGCAGCAGTGGAGTTGACAAGTTATGAAGAGTGTATAGCTTGGCCACCCCATTGAGTGAGTTGCAATATGAACAGTAGTTAGATATATGGAAAGATAATTGAGATTGAAGTGGTTTGATACTATTGAATCCATTTGGAATGGGATTTTAGTTGACCCTTGTAGAAAAGGAAGAATATGAATGTTGAGAAGTTAATTGAATTTGAAGTTTAAATGCAGAACCTACTTGAAGTGGGAGCATACCCAAATATCTAGTTAAGGGAAATTTCGTGCCAAGCCCCTTAGTCACATATGTGTACTACTACCACGAAATTTTGCATTTTCTTACTATTTTTTTCGTTTCTGGACGTATCATTTTACTGTTGGCCTCCCATCCCATGAGCAATGCTTCAGTGTGTTGCCATCCCTATCTCTGATTATGGGTTGGTGAGGGTACCATCCCCTGAACACAACCCAGTTGAGACACCTACACCGGAACACGTTGCCTTGGTGAACCTCCCTGAAACATAGCTCTATTTCTGCTATTTCACACACACCCCTGCCACCACCAGGATTATCCTATCTCAAATATAGGTTAGCTGAGATGCTCTTCATCTGTATATCTATCCTTGATCCCACTAGATGTGGGACTATGTATATATTGTTAGACCCACTCACTTCCCTCTACAGCAAAGCTTAGTTTTGCTGGCGTACCCCAGAAACTGGTCAGGTGTTCTGCCCTCTCATTGAACATGTATCTCCAAACCCACTAGATGTGGGAACATATCTCTTGACCAAGTGACTGAGCATGCATCCCTAAACCCACTAGATGTGGGAGCATATCCCTAAACCCACTCGCTTCCCTGTAGACAGGCCTTATTACCTTCCCTAAATGCAGCTCATGTTGTTTTCCTTCCCAGAACACTTAGGGTGATTTAAACCCACTAGATGTGGGAGTATATCTCTTGACCCACTGCCACTCACTTCCCTTTACACACACTCTGTGGGTTGCCCTTCCCCAAATGTAGCTCATCTTGCTTACCTTCTCCCTGAACACTTACACTTAAACCCACTAGATGTGGGAGCACATCCCTTGACCCAATCACTTCCTTCTACACAGCCTAGGTTGGCAATTCCTCTCCAAATATAACTCATGAGTTGTACCCACTCGCAGAGCATTCGACCGTGAACCCTCAAGATGTGGGAGGTTATCCCCATATCCACTAAGTTTCCTATACACAGGCCATCTGCGTCACCCTCTCCATGGACACAAATGTCTAAATCCACTAGATGTGGGAGCGTATACCCAGACACACTTTTCCATATACTGATCCTGTTTGGGCAGCTGTTTGCCAAATAGCGTGTATATGGTCCACCCCTGAATATGTTTTCTTGAACCTACTAGATGTGGGATAAGAATCCAAATTTATTTATTCCCACGTACGTCTTCTTCCCCAGATTTCATAGTCTCCGCACCCTCTTTAACAGAGGCCGCTAAATAGAGTGTATATGGGCTACCCTTGAATATGTATTCTTGAACCTAGTAGATGTGGGATAAAAATCCTAATTTGTTGATTCCCATATCCATGCCCTTCCCCAGATTTCATAGGCTCTGCACCCTCTTTAACAGAGGCCGCAAAATAGAGTTTATATGGGCCATCCCTTAATATGTATTCTTGAACCTACTAGATGTGGGTTAAGAATCCTTATATCTTGATTCCCATGTATGTGCCCTTCCCCAAATTTCATAGGCTCCACACACACTTTAATAGAGGCTGCTAAATAGGCTGCTTGATATGTATTCTTGAACCTACTAGATGTGGGATAGGAATCCTAAGTTATTGGATTTCCATGTGTGACCTTCCCCAGATTTCATAGGCTCTTCACCCTCTTTAAAAGAGTGCCCTCCCCATATGAATAGTGAAATTTCCTGAAGACAGTTTCGCTAAGCTGCCGTCCTATTCAATACAGCCTAACAGTGTCGTCCCCTCTATCCCACTCACCATCACCGGTCAGTATTATGTTGATTTAGAAGCACTTAGAAGTTCATTTTGTAATGAATTAATTGAATTAAGGAACAAATTTTTGAATTGGAAGCCTACAAGAAAGCCAACTTTGTTTAGTAGTATAACCTTAAAGGTACTTTATATGGAAGCATGAACTGAAACCTACTTAACGTGAGATAGTATCCTCCACTTCAGTTGATATTTATAAGTGTACTCTGAAACCCATTTGATGTGGGAATACATAAAAATTACTTAAGTTAATTTACCTGTAAACCCGCTTGAGATGGGATAGTATTTCCAAACCCATTAGACATGGGAGGATGTCTTGAATGAGATGCGAGTTTGATGAGACCCACTTGAGGTGGAAGTGCATTCCGAAACTCACTTGATGTGGGAGAATGTATTGAGTTGTTGAGATTTTTTTGACATTCTTTGAGAATCTAAATGGTGTTAGGAAATACTACAGAAGCAATTGAATGTGTGAGCGTAATGTAGAACTCACGTGATATTATAGTATACATTTGAAAGCGCTTTTAAATATGAGAAATTAGTAGGCAGGCAATGACCAGGTAGGTATATTATTAGTACTTATTGCCTGGATATCATGATGGTTAAGGAGATTTGTTCAGGGAGCCAGGACTTCAGTGGTTGGTAGTCATGTTAGATTTCTGAATTGGGTATCTTTATTTCGTTTTTTGGCTTGCAAAAACATATACTACTGCCATTCTGTCCAGAAATGTAGAACCTCTCATTATCTTGCATAAGATATTGCAACAGTTAGTTGACTACTATTTCTTCATAATCTTATCAGTACGTAGTATTTGGAAAGAGCATTCAAGAGAAGTAGCCAGTCAGAACATTAGGTAGGAGCATGAGGAAATTCTTTGGAAGAGGTGTCCTGTGGTTGTTGCTTGTATAGGGTTAGGCATTAAAGACTAATAAGCAGCAGTGGAGTTAACAAGTTATGAAGAGTGTATTGCTTGGCCACCCCATTGAGGGAGTTGCAATATGAACGGGAGTCAGATATATGGAAAGACAATTGAGATTGAAGTGGTTTGATACTATTGAATCCATTTGGAATGGGATTTTAGTTGAACCTTATAGAAAAGGAAGAATATGAATGTTGAGAAGTTAATTGAAGTTGGAGCCTAAATGCAGAACCTACTTGAAGTGGGAGCATACCCAAATATCTAGTTAAGGGAAATTTCGTGTTAAACCCCTTAGTCATATATGTGTACCACTCCCACGAAATTTTGCATTTTCCTACTTTCCTTTTCCTCTCTGGACGTATCATTTTACTGTTGGCCTCCCATGCCATGAGCAATGCTTCAGTGTGTTGCTCTCCCTATATCTTGATTATTGGTTGGTGAGGGTGCCATCCCGTGAACACAACCCAGTTGAGACACCTACACCTAAACACGGTGACTTGGTGATACTTCCTGAAACATAGCTCTATTTCTGCTATTTCCCACACTCCCCTGCCACCACCAGGGCTATCCTATCTCAAATATAGGTTAGGTGAGATGCTCTTCACCTGTATATCTATTCTTGATCCCACTAGATGTGGGACTATGTATATATTGTTAGACCCACTCACTTCCCTCTACAGCAAAGCCTAGTTTTGTTGGCGTACCCCAGAAACTGGTCAGGTGTTCTGCCCTCTCATTGAACATATATCCCTAAACCCACTAGATGTGGGAACATCTCTTGAGCAAGTGACTGAGCATGCATCCCTAAACCCACTAGATGTGGGAGCATATCCCTTAACCCACTCACTTCCCTAGAGACAGGCCTTATTACCTTCCCGAAATGCAGCTCATGTTGTTTCCCCTCCCAGAACACTTAGGGTTAAGAGTTAAACCCACTAGATGTGGGAGTATATATCTTGACCCACTGCTACTCACTTCCCTTTACACACACCAAACCCACTAGATGTGGGAGTATATCTCTTGACCCACTGCCACTCACTCTCCTTTACACACACCCTCTATGGGTTGCCCTTCCCCAAATGTAGCTCATTTTGCTTTCCTTCTCCCTAAACACTTACACTTAAACCCACTAGATGTGGGAGCATATCCCTTGACCCACCCACTTCCTAAACCCACTAGATGTGGGAGCACATCCCTTGACCCACTCACTTCCTACTACTCGGCTAGGTTGGCAATTCCTCACCAAATGCACCTCATGAGTTACACCCACTCCCATAGCATGCGACAGTGAAACCACTAGATGTAGGAGGTTATCCACATATCCGCTAACTTTCCTATACAAATGCCAGCTGTGTCACCCTCTCCATGAACACACATTTGTTAACCCACTAGACGTGGGAGCATATACCCAGACACACACTATTCCATTTACTGATCCTGTATGGGCAGGTATTTGCTAAATAGAGAGCATATGGGCCACCCCTGAATATGTATTCTTGAACCTACTAGATGTGGGATAAGAATTCTAATTTATTGATTCCCATGTACGTGCTCTTCCCCAGATTTCATAGGCTCCGCACCCGCTTTAACAGAGGCCGCCCCCACTAGATGTGGGAGCACTTCCCTTAACCCACTCACTTCCTTCTACACAGCCTAGCTTGGCAATTCCTCCCCAAATGTAGGTGAAGAGTTGCGCCCACTCCCATAGCATGCGACCCTTAACCCACTAGATGTGGGAGGTTATCCCCATATCGACTAACTATAGACAGGCCAGCTGTGTCGCCCACTCCATGAAAACAGATGTCTAAACCCACTGTACGTGGGAGCGTATATCCAGACACAGTATTCCATATACCGATCCTATTTGGGCAGCCGTTTGCTAAATAGTGTATATTGGCCACCCATGAATATTTTCTTGAACCTACTAGATGTGGGATAAGAATCCTAATTTATTGGTTGCCATGTATGTGCCCTACCCCATATTTCATAGTCTCTGCACCCTCATTAACAAAGGCCGCTAAATAGAATGTATATGGGCCACCCCTGAATATGTATTCTTGAACCTATTAGATGCGGGATAAGAATCCTAATACATTGATTCCCATGTACGTGCCCTTCCCTAGATTTCATAGGCTCTGCACTGTTTAACAAAGCTCCTCCCACTCTTGAACAGTCAAATATTTTGAAGAGTTTCGCTAAGCTGCCCTCCCCTTTAATACAGGCTAACAGTGTTGTCTCCTCCATCCCACTCACCATTACCTGTCAGTATTATGTTGACTTAGAAGCACTTAGAAGTTCATTTTGCAACGGATTAATTGATTCAGGAACAAATTTTTGAATTGGTAGCCTACAACAAAGCCTACTTTTTTTAGTAGTATAACCTTCAAGCTATTTTATATGGAAGCATGAAATGAAACCCACTTGACGTTAGAGTTTACCCTCCACTGGAGTTGATTTTTATAAGTGTACTCTGAAACCCACTTGATGTGGGATTACTTAAAAAGTAGTTTATTTACCTGTAAACCCGCTTGATATGGGATAGTATTTCCAAACCCACTATACGTGGGAGGATGTCTTGAATGGGATGTGAGGTTGATGAGGTATTATTCCCCAAAACCCACTTGAGGTGGAAGTGTATTCCCAAACTCACTCAATGTAGGAGAATGTATTGAGTTGAGATGTTTTGCCATTTTTGAGAATCCATATGGAGTTAGGAAATATTACTGAAGCAGTTGAATTTTTGAGCGTAATGTAGAACTCATATGATATTGTAGTATATATTTGAAACTACTTTGAAGTATGAGAAATTAGTAGGCAGGCACTGACCAGGTAGGTATATTATTAGTACTTATTGCCAGGATATCATGATGGTTAGTGACATTTGATGAGGGAGCGAAAACTTTAGTGGCTGGTAGTCATGCTAGATTTTTGAGTTGGGTATCTGTGTTTCCTTTTGCCTCACAAAAACATGAACAACTGCCATTGTGTCCAGAAATGAACCTCTCATTAACTTGCATAAGACTTTACAACAGTTAGTTGAAACTACTATTTTTTCATAATGTTATCATTAGGTAGTATTTGGAAGGAGTATACAATAGAAGTAGCCAGTCAGAACATTAGGTAGGAGCATGAGGAAATTCTTTGGAAGAGGTGTTCTGTGGTGGTTGCTTGTATAGTGTTAGGCATTAAAGACTAATAAGCAGCAGTGGAGTTAACAAGTTATGAAGAGTGTATTGCTTGGCCCACCCCATTGAGTGAGTTGCCATATGAACAGTAGTTAGATATATGGAAAGATAATTGAGATTGAAGTGGTTTGATGCTATTGAATCCATTTGGAATGGGATTTTAGTTGAACCTTATAGAAAAGAAGAATATGAAGATTGAGAAGTTAATTGAATTTGGAGTTTAAATGCAGAACCTACTTGAAGTGGGAGCATACCCAAATATCTAGTTAAGGGAAATTTCGTGCCAAACCCCTTAGTCATATATGTGTGTACCACTCCTACGAAATTTTGCATTTTCTTACTTTTCTTTTCCTCTCTGGACATATCATTTTGCTGTTGGCCTCCCATCCCATGAGAAATTCTTCAGTGTGTTGTTGTCCCAATCTCTTGATTATGGGTTGTTGAGGGTGCCATCCCCTGAACACAACCCAGTTGAGACACCTACACCTGAACACTGTGACTTGGTGAACCTCCCTGAAACATAGCTGTATTTCCATTATTTCCCACACTCCCCTGCCACCACCAGGGGCATTCTATCTCAAATATAGTTTAGCTGAGATGCTTGTCATCTGTATATCTATCCTTGATCCCACTAGATGTGGGACTATGTATATATTGTTAGACTCACTCACTTCCCTCTACAGCAAAGCCTAGTTTTGCTGGCCTACCCCAGAAACTGGTCAGGTGTTCTGCCCTCTTATTGAACGTGTATCCCTAAACCCACTAGATGTGGGAACATATCTCTTGACTAAGTGACTGAGCATGCATCCCTAAACCCACTAGATGTGGGAGCATATCCCTAAACCCACTCACTTCCCTATAGACAGGCCTTATTACCTTCCCCAAATGCAGCTCATGTTGTTTTCACTCCCAGAACACTTAGGGTGAGTTAAACCCACTAGATGTGGGAGTATATCTCTTGGCTAACTGCCACTCACTTCCCTTTACAGGCACTCTATGGGTTGCCCTTCCCCAAATGTAGCTCATGTTGCTTTCCTTCTCCCTGAACACTTACACTTAAACCCACTAGATGTGGGAGCACATCCCTTGACCCGCTCACTTCCTTCTACACAGCCTAGGTTGGCACTTCCTCTCCAAATATATAATTCATGAGTTGTACCCACTCCCAGAGCATGCGACCGTGAACCCACTAGATGTGGGAGGTAATCCCCATATCCACCAGGTTTCCTATACATAGGCCAGCTGCGTCACCCTCTCCATGAACACAAATGTCTAAACCCACTAGACGTGGGGGCGTATACCCAGACACACTGTTCCATATACTGATCCTGTTTGGGCAGCTGTTTGCTAAATAGCGTGTATATGGGCCACCCGAATATGTATTCTTGAACCTACTAGATGTGGGATAAGAATCCTAATTCATTGATTCCCATATATGTCTTCTTCCCCAGATTTAATAGGCTCCGCACCCTCTTTAACAGAGGCTGCTAAATAGAGTGTATATGGGCTACCCCTGAATATGTATTCTTGAACCTACTAGATGTGGGATAAGAATCCTAATTTATTGATTCCCATATCTGTGCCCTTCCCGATTTCATAGGCTCTGCACCCTCTTTAACAGAGGCCGCAAAATAGAGTTTATATGGGCCACCCCTTGATATTTATTCTTGAACCTACTAGATGTGGGATAAGAATCCTTATATATTGATTCCCATGTACGTGCCCTTTCCCAGATTTCATAGGCTCCACACACACTTTAACAGGGGCTGCTAAATAGAGGGTATATGGGCCACCCCTTGATATGTATTCTTGAACCTACTAGATGTGGGATAGGAATCCTAAGTTATTGGATTTCCATGTATGTGACCTTCCCCAGATTTCATAGGCTCTGCACCCTCTTTAAAAGAGGGCCCTCCCCCTATGTACAGTGAAATTTCCTGAAGACAGTTTCGCTAAGCTGCCCTCCTATTCAATACAGCCTAACAGTGTCGTCTCCTCTATCCCACTCACCATCACCGGTCAGTAATATGTTGATTTAGAAGCACTTAGAAGTTCATTTTGCAATGAGTTAATTGAATTAGGAACAAATTTTTGAATTGGAAGCCTACAACAAAGCCTACTTTGTTTAGTAGTATAACCTTAAAGTTACTTCATATGGAAGCACGAACTGAAACCTACTTAACGTGAGAGTTTATCCTCCACTTCATTTGATATTTATAAGTGTATTGTGAAACCCACTTGATGTGGGAATATATAAAAATTAGTTGAGTTAATTTACCTGTAAACCCGCTTGAGATGGAATACCCATTAGACGTGGGAGGATATCTTGAATGAGATGCGAGGTTGATGAGGCCCACTTGAGGTGGAAGTGCATTCCGAAAGTCACTTGATGTGGGAGAATGTATGGAGTTGATGAGATTTTTTTGACATTTTTTGAGAATCTAAATGGTGTTAGGAAGTACTACAGAAGCAACTGAATGTGAGCGTAATGTAGAACTCACGTGATATTATAGTATACATTTGAAAGCACTTTTAAATATGAGAAATTAGTAGGCAGGCAATGACCAGGTAGGTATATTATTAGTACTTATTTCCTGGATATCATGATGGTTAATGACGTGTGTTTAGGGAGCCAGAATGTAAGTGGTTGGTAGTCATGTTAGATTTCTGAATTGGGTATCTATATTTTGTTTTTGGCTTGCAAAAACATGAACAACCGCCATTCTGTTCGGAAATGTAGAACCTCTCATTATCTTCCATAAGACTATACAACTGTTAGTTGACACTACTATTTGGAAGGAGCATTCAATAGAAGTAGCTAGTCTGAACATTAGGTAGGAGCATGAGGAAATTCTTTGGAAGAGGTGTCCAGTGGTTGATGCATGTATAGGGTTAGGCATTAAAGACTAATAAGCAGCAGTGGAGTTGACTAGTTATGAAGAGTGTATTGCTTGGCCACCCCATTGAGGGAGTTGCAATATGAATGGGAGTTAGATATATGGAAAGACAATTGAGGTTGAAGTGGTTTGATACTATTGAATCCATTTGGAATGGGATTTTAGTTGAACCTTATAGAAAAGGAAGAATATTAATGTTGAGAAGTTAGTTGAATTTGGAGTTTAAATGCAGAACCTACTTGAAGTGGAAGCATACCCAAATATCTAGTTAAGGGAAATTTCGTGCCAATCCATTTAGTCATATATGTGTACCACTCTCACGAAATTTTGCATTTTCTTACTTTCCTTTTCCTCTCACGTATCATTTTATTGTTGGCCTCCCATGCCATGAGCAATGTTTCAGTTTGTTGCTCTCCCTATCTCTGATTATGGGTTGGTGAGGGTGCCATCGCTTGAACACAACCCAGTTGAGACACCTACACCTGAACACGACTTGGTGAACCTCCCTGAAACATAGCTCTATTTCCCCTATTTCCCACAGTCCCTTGCCACCACCAGGACCATCCTATTTCAAATATAGGTTAGCTGAGATGCTCTTCATCTGTATATCTATACTTGATCCCACTAGATGTGGGAATATGTATATATTATTAGACCCACTCACTTCCCTCTACAGCAAAGCTTAGTTTTGCTGGTGTACCCTATAGACAGGCCTTATTACCTTCCCCAAATGCAGCTCATGTTGTTTTACCTCCCAGAACACTTAGGGTGATTTAAACCCACTATATCTGGGAGTATATCT
>JAUUDZ010458807.1:0-12302 GCA_032361705.1 Panulirus versicolor | reverse complement strand
GTATAGGTATGTATATGTGCGTGTGTAGGCGTTTATGTATATACATGTGTATGTGAGTGGGTTGGGCCATTCTTTCGCCTATTTCCTTGTGCTGCCTCGCTAACGCGGGAGACAGCAACAGAGTGTAGGTTTTTCTTACATAAGTACATTTTTTGAAAGGAACTGGTTCACTCTGTAATATTCATGGTCTATCAGTAACGATGGTCGATTCACTTATGACTTTTATGATCGTCAGCTTGTATCGCCGTTTTACCGCGGCGATGAATGTGAATCACCAAATCAAGTCTAAACGGGGCAAGCCAGTGAGGCTGGGTACTTTAGGCTTGGTGTTGTGGGTTAGGTGAATGAAGGTGGAGAGCCTCGCCTCACGGTGGCCCCAGCACCACCACTTTCACCTCTTGCATTTCCTCCTACTCTGCCAGCCTCAGCCCCAGCCCCACTGCTGTAGCTTCAATAAGAGAAGTCTCACCTAAGCTCATTGTCTACCAAATTCTTTTGTTTTCCCAGCTACCATAATGAATGCCCTGGTACTGACAGCAATATGAACTTTATTTTGCAAAGGCAGTGCATTTTGTAGTCGAGTATTTGCTACAAAATATATAGGATGGTTCCAGAACGGGAATATCTAGATGTCTGTGCGATCGATAACATTGGTATTCAAAATAGATTTACACATGATGTGTTTACCAACTTGAAACATGTCCTTTCGTACTTAGATCTGGATTTATAAACTCTCTGACACAGAACCTCTATTTGTAAACCAATATGGTGTATAGACTCCTCGATTTTGATCAGGGTTAAATGGTCAAGTGGCATTTACAAAAGTTTGTTCTTGTGTATAAACGACCAGAGACACAGCTCAACAGTGTGTTGTAAAGCATATAGATGGTAGGGCTGAGTGGTATATGATGAGCAGTTGGATGATACACCTGTATATAAGGGATGATCTTAAGAGGAAAATTGGATGGTGTAATGAGGTAAGAGGGTGCTACAGGGGGTTAGTTGAGAGACACTGTTGAGCAGATGTGAGACTTAAGTGAGCAAATGGGTGATGTAGGAGGGCAGGAGAGAGAGATTTGGGCAAACGGGTGATATAGATACTCGGGGGAGTTGTCTGGGAAGGAGGCTGATAGAGTTGAGCAGATGAGTAATGAAAGTAGGTAAAATTGGTAGGTGGGGACACAGTGGGTAGTAGGAACGAGTTAAGGTAGCACTAACCCTTGTTAATCATGTTTCGTAGACTTCTGACTTAGAACTCCGAACTTGGATCGGAAGGTCAGACAGCTTCGGAGCGCTGTAAGGTATATTATGTCCATACTACGTGGTAGCTTAAGCTTAAGCACACATACATTTATATATCAGGCCAAAACAGAATTATTCCCATGTTAAGAAGTTCCGGTTAAATAGAAGGGAGGAGAATAGTTAGAGTAGAGACTAAGAAAAGAAACTGTGAATGCCGGCAGTTCAGAGAGGTTTAAAAGTCAACTTGATCGTGTATAAAGTTCGAGAGGTGGACGTACTAGCGTAGAATTATCTCCAGACCGTACATGCAGGTAAATACAGAAAGGTAGATACACTGTGCTAAGATAAACAAGTATAGAAGCTGAGACGAAATTTGATATAGCATGCTAACGTGTATTGTCGACGCGTCAGGAGATGGAACAGGTTTGTGTCGTGATGAGGATAGTCAGGGTCATAGTCACACATGCTCACCTTTGATCTTGAAGAAGCAGTAGTAGTAGTCTTAGGATTAGCATGTCATATGGCCGTGAAATTACACGAAGAATGTATGTTTTGTACTTGAGTTTCTACCGTATATTATAGTCACTGATCATGTATCCGTGAGAGAGTTAACTGTGTGATTCGGCGCCTTAAGGTATGTGGAGGCAAGGGTTTCGGCAGTTTTATGTCTGTGATGATCCTGATTAAAGATAAATCACTTTGAAGACAAGGTTTCGATTTGATGGAAGTCCTGCCTATGTTTTGGTGTAATGGATCTGCTTGGGGGTTAAGTTTATTTGGTTTTGTTGCCCGTATAAGATGAATAAATGTCACGGTCTTTACCATGGCAAGTGTTTTTATTATGAGAATATCAACTACTGGAAAATTTCACGTTAACAGTTAGTGAAAGGAAAAGTGTCAAATATTGACTGAGTATAATGATTACGTCAGAGTTGCGAATCCAGAAATCTTCAGTGCTTACCACTTTTATTTCAATATAATTTTTCCATTTTTTGTCATATATTTTTCTCTGGAACTCGGGAGGATAGAATTATCAGCAGACACGCCATGCCTTAGAGAGGTGACAAGTGCAACTTTCCGTCATTAGTGGTACGAATCCGTATCTACTTCCAGTCTAGTACAGTGGTATGTTGTTACTCAGCCATGTTTTCGAGTTTAAGAATTCAAAGATTTAACTCAAAATTCTTAGAGTTAAGATGGGCATGAGCAAGATCACGATTGACCGCAGTTTCATGTTACAATCTTGAGTTGTGTCATCAACTAGTGGTCAAGGCAGTCCCTCCTCCATACTCAGTGACAGGACGCGATTTATGTCAGATATAAAGATAAAATTTGGATTTCACATTGAACAAAGTAGGAAACCACGTCATTTAGTGAGAGGATTAACAATGAAAGCTTTTACTACTGATAAAAATATTCAATGTATGTACAAGAGAGCATTGAATACTGCGTCAAAGCCATTTTGAAAACTGTTTTGCAGCATAACGACTGTTACAAACGATCCCTTCTTCAGACAACCTTATAATTCTATACCTTCCCATTCATGTAAAGAAACTCTACAGTACCGATTGACTAACCTTGTAGTGGAACCAGGAGGCCATCTTTAAAGTGTGTAAGCAAGGTTTGCTTGGAAAGATAACAACTTCACGAGGCTCCGGCTAGGCTTTCCCAGGTCCGGTTGGTAACGAGCTGTGGAATAAGTCAAGTCATTGCAGTGATGTCATCTGAGCCAGGACTGTAGGTGTAAGGTTTTGTCATGCTAAATCAACATTTAATGACCAAGCTTAAAAACCTGTGTGTGTCCTGTTGTGGAATAACCAACAGCTAATTAGGCATACTTATAAAAGTCTGCGACTTTTGAAGGTAATTACTGCAAAATGCATCGAGTGTGAAAAAGTGAATTAGTGGAGTGATTAACCAGAGAAAATTAATTGTCTTGGTAATACAGCAAATGGTATGACACATTACGTAGAACAGAGACGAGGTCAGTGCTGGGTCAATTACTACCTGATTATCGCAGAGACAGTTTGCAGTGCTGCTTGCCTAGCCGGAGGGACGGGGGCTTAACGCAAACATCACAATCCCGGTAAGTCATACCTCGCTCTCTTGCAGCAGGATGCGTTTAGTGTGTCAGGTTTGTATCCTGTAGGGGTAACGAGTCATTAAAATGTGTGTGTGTGTGTGTGTGTGTGTCCCTTTTTTTTCCTGAGTTTGTTTTGGAAGGCGCGTTGATGACTTTCCTCCTGAAACTAAATTGTATCAAGGTTAGGTTAAGAGAGAATATCCCGATCATGTTTTCGTCCTTTTTACCGAGTAATGTCTTATCAAATACAGGGAACAATGTCTAGGCTAATTTTTTTCGTATTTACAGTTATATGTCTGTCTAATCCTTCAGTAAGAGAATATATGAAGTCCGTGTCATTAGTTGACAGTGGTTAGGAAGCCCCTGGCCTCCCCATGCTAACCACCACAGCAGTGATAGCCACTTACAGCAGAGTTCATGATATATTCCAGTTAACAATTGACCAAGATTCCGTAATAATAAAGTTCTGTAACTTGTTCTCTGGAGGTCGAAGATATCACATCATAACCTGGTTCCTGCCGTCTCACAAGCTCTTCTGTCATAACGATACACGAAGCGGTACGTTAGTCGGTAACGGATGTCATTAACACCAGTCAAGATGTTTGTGACGAGGCCAGCGAGTGAGAGCGTCAACTTGGTTCTTGATAGTCACCTGCAGTTATTGCATGTTGAAGTTTACAAGTGATATGGTTAAGATGTTTTGCTTTTGGCAAAATGTTTTCCTTATCATCATTTTTCTTAAATGTTGATGAATATCTTCATAATAATCAAGTTTTGGCTTCGGTATTATATTGTAAAAACAAAAAACAAAATTGAAGAATTGCTTGTTTTCCGATTATCCAGTTGTTAACATGGCTTGAGGCTTTTGATTTTTGGTTCTGTGTATCAGAATGATAAAAATTTTGCAGATCGTATACATTAGGTGTGACTCCATGACGTATGTCATGTCATTATCTTTGCAGATGGCATATAAATCCCCCATCAGATGAAAACAGCCTCTTGTAATGAAGGTGCGGTTCACTCATTCTCAAGAATCGTTGAAGAATCAACTTTGGGTTAGAATATAAGATGTTATAATAGTAGCATGAAGGAAGCAGTCAAAAGTTGAGTTCATAGTACGTGTCATCTCTTGGATACTGTAAGAACTCTGGATAAATGTACAGCTTGGCAGAGTGCTAGCAATAATGACATGATTTACGAAGCTGAAAGGTTATATCTGTAACAGTTTGTTTTATCTTAATGGTATGAATTAATGTTTCAGTTGCCTTTAAAGTATCTGCTGTTTTACGGATGGAGATAGTCATTCGTTTATTTTAATGTAGGTAACGTTACTGTCTGGTTCTTTTACGTCATGTTACAGTCAATGACCCCAGAGCGTTCCGACCACCACCAAGTCTTCGTGCCTTGCATTTGAGTCAGTTGCAGAAACGGCGAGTTGGTCCGCCCCTCGTTATGGTAGCGGTGTTGTAAGCGATTTTGTGATAATTTCAGCAACACAAATAAATGACCAGTGTTGCCAGTGATAAGTTGTCAGGTGTTGCCCGCGTTAGGTAAAGACCACGACACTTGCGGATGCACGTAGCTTTGAATTTCGTATTTAAGAGATAATGGCAGCCGGGCGTTACGTAAGCTTTGGTTTCCATTCTCATAACGGCCGTGGTAACATATCTCTCAGTAGAAATGTAGTCATTTTTTCCCTTGAAGTATATATTGTGTGAGAAAGTCTCCCGAGTTGCTGTAATAAAGGAAAATTATGCTGTCATTGTTTACTACAATCTTTTTGAGAAGTAATCACTTGCATCCTTTGTGTTTGTAAAAAAGAAAAAAAAAGAACGATCACCTCTTGCGGGAGCCACATCGACCAGTTCAAAAGATAAATGGTTAGAATCATAATATTCTTCCGCCCTAAACCCCTCTAGACGTCAGTCATCAGACCATGCAACTTTGCGACAAATTTTCACTTCACCGAGCAGGCAGTGGTAGGGCTGTCTGGAAAGTATTGCAAGACTCCACAGGAAGGTATTGCAAAAGTGATGCACATAGTGACGTGAGGTGATGCCTTTAATTACCTACATTGTGTAGGTTAGTGTCATGGGGGTCATGGAGCGTGACCCAGGTTGCAGGAGGGCTAACCTTGCCCCCACTCTCACCGACATTCCTCCTTGTTTACCACCTGTGACGCAACAGCGTCGACAGTGCCGCACCATACCCTCACTCTTTAGCAATATTCCTGTATCCTCTGTAAGAGTGATAATGACGAACCAAACCTGCGCGCGATTACGAGCCAGACTCGATCTTATGGATGATCGGATAACTCCACATGAATCGTCGTGACACTGCTACCAGAACAGACCGAGGAGTAACGACCCATAAATTAACTTGGGTTGGGTAAGCTCTGTGGAAATTTTAGTGTGTGTGTGTGTGTGTGTGTCGCATGAGGCATTTAGCGTCTCGTGAAGTAAGTGTCAGGTGAAGAGTGTGTCTCGCAAGTAAGGTGAAAGTTTGATCAAGCAACAGACTGAGGAGTAAGCTACGTTTGCAAGACGGATTTCCTTGAAAGCAAAGGATAGGGCGTTCCTTGGAGGGGGCCAGGATATATGCCTCGGAGCGGACATCTTGATAGACTGGTTTCTTGCAGTCCTTTCTTATCAGGATAGACGTGTCAGATGTTGGTCTTGTATTCTATGAAAGGGATTTTTGCTTAGATGGCCATGCGTTGCGTGGGGAGGTATATGTCATCGGGATTCCTTATTGCTTAAGTGGAGCAATATTGGCCAGCCGGGGGTTTGGTGTTATAAAGGAGGGGGAGTACTGATTAGGAGGAGATCTCACGTGATGCTGGTGATGGCAGCTTCCGTGGTTATTTGTTTCAGTAGTTTACACGTAAACTACCACCGCATTGTGCTAGTTATATGCTTACGGTTATTTCTCTTTTTCTATCAAGCAAACATGCTCGCTCGCGGAAGTTGTCGGTTCTTGGGCATTTTCATCTTTCTCGTGCTTTTAAATATTTGCCGAAATAGAGCCAGTGAAGTATATCGTGAAATTCGCATGTGAATTAGTAGTAGTGGATCAGTTCGATGCGTGTAAAAAACATTAGAAAGATAGAACTACAAATTTTCCCCAATCGCCCCATGTGAATTTATCATGTGAAGTAAAAGCTGTGGATTAGTATTTTGCATATAGAAAGTTATGTACAAAAATACAGGGCAATTTCGATCCCTCCCCACTTTCCCTGCGCATATTAAAGCCCCTACCGGACACTGGGATCGTAGAGGATGGAGAAATACTGACCCACCTTGAGCAGTGAGCACACGTAAGTCCTGACATTGGAAAAAAAAGCTAGACCACCCGAGTCTCATTCTTGTCTGACTGTACTTCCTGGAATGAAATCAACGTAGGTTGTTTTTATGCTGATATCATCACTTAAAAGAGAGATGTAAACCATGTGCAGTTTTTGATCACTGCCAGAGTTTTAAGTAAATGGTTATCGTAACAGAAGTAAGCCTTAGACGATGGAAAATTATAATCGGAGAATGAATGTTAGTCTGCCAAACAATTGTGGGCAAGGACGAAATCTCCATATAATGATCATTTCATCCGTGTCAAGGTTACAGACTCGTGTTAAACGTATGCTCTGCTCATGTGGAAGAAAAATTATCCTGCCAGGAATAACTCGATCGCAATCTTCGTCTCCAAACTAGGTCGATGTTGACTGAAAAATTCTTCTAAAGATGCAAGAAAAAGAAAAATAATCTTGGTAAAAATTTTTTTTTTTCTATTTAGACTGAAATTTGACAAAACAAAAGGGGAGGGAAAACTAAGATTAAAAATGGCACACAGGAGAAAATGAGTAATAAAGGCAATGCTATTACGTTGCATATAAAGCGGTATCCCAGGCATGGTAATATGGTAGGTCACGCGCTTCAGTTGACCACCGAAAAAAAATATATATACGAGAATTATTTCTTAGCCAGCCAGGAGTAGATAGATTTACTTAGTCCCAATGCGCATTGGTCCAATAATTCCAGCTATGTTTCCAGGAAGATCTGAGATACCTATATGGAGGTCAGTTCATGATGAACTTCCAGCTTCTTTATGTTTCCGCATCTTCAGTTTCCGGACTTAAGGTAGACCTCCAGGAGGCTGACTAGTTTCAAGGTCGTTATGGGTCTCGGGCTGAAACATATGGTGAAGTTTTGTCACACGGTTGATCCACCTCTGACCAGTGAGTCTGAAGGCCACGAGGAACTCCGTCAAATGCTGGTTGTTATTATAGATATGCCTAACTTTCGCTGCCACGGAATGGACATAGATAATAACCATCTTCCGACACGGACAGTAGTGCATTAGGTAGGTCATCGCTTTGACAGAAGAATCTGTTCTTGGAACGCAAACTTTCAAATCTGGCGTAATAAATGAAAATATTAAAGTATATTATTAAGTTCCATATGTTCACTTTACGAATACACCTTTGCCTTTAATGATGAAAATGTCAGTTGCTTATGTCCGTAACGATACCTGTAAAAGGACGAAGAAATCTCCCAACACGGAAACACGGCGAGGGTGGTGTGCTTAACCTTGGGATCCATATATAGGTGGCATACCGCAGCAAGTGGCTGACCCCCACGGCACAACCTGGGATAAGATATTAGATGGCGCTCCAAGTAATTTGTCACGCCTATCTTATACTAACTTACGACAGCAGAGACGGCGGCAGCTTCTAAAAAGTGGGGGGCTCACTGGACCAAAAGCCAGTGATCTGAAGGCGACGATGCAGCAGCATACTGCAGTTCTATACAAGTAAGTCGAAACAAAATGGGGGACCGAGCCCCCCTGCTTTTGAAAGTATTGATACCCCCACTTGTGCCGCCGCCACTGGACATGGATTTATACCGGTTCTCCTCCACAGCCTAACGCGTATTCCAAGTAGTTTTACCCTCGTACTGATCGCCACTCTTGAGTATTCTGTCCTTACCAGCGATCCTGGCTTGGCCATTACTGTGCATCATTACACTATCACCAGCACTTGCAACACACTAATACTTGACCCTTGTTACCACCACTTGAAAATCGTGGTATCGGTATCAGTCCTTTCCTAGCAGAACAAATTATAATCTTTCTTTTCTGAGATCTGAGGGTCCTTCCTGGTGGCATGTATAGTGTTTAACTAGGAGGAGTTTGAGAGATCGATAGTTCTCACTGTGGGGTGAGAGGCACTCATTTACTCCCGAGACAGTGTCCCGTCGTCGCACGTAGGTTCACTCCCAGGTAATGCTAAACTGTACCTGATAGTCTATGCTGTGAGGCCCCCAATGTAGTGGCTATTCAATCCACTTTCGACACGGGGACGTCACGGGTTAGGTCAGTATTGGGTTGATGCCGAGAAACAACATGATTCTTGGAGTAACTTTCCATAAATCTCGCATGAGAAAGTTTCCGCGTTTACCACTTCCTTCTGTGTCGAGGGATCGAGAGCTATTTTTCTTTACAAATTTGCATAAAGGATTTTTCATATTTGTTTTTCTGTATAGGACCATTTGATCTGCAACTGATGAATTTGTCTTCTATGTCGACAACTAGACGACGTTAATCTTATAAATGTTTGTAATGTACTGTATGTTAGTCTACATACCTGATATGAATTATTAATCAAACATGTGATGCAGTTCATGGCTTGCTTTGTTATTTTCTATACTTGATTTATTGTTTGATTTACTTATTATGTCTTGCGTTTTTCGAGTAGTTTTAAGAACTTTGAAACTACATGAAACGTTGTAATCCACCTCTGTCCGAAAGGAAACATTGTTTTGGGTGTGTAATGATCTATTTACTCTGTCATCACGGCAGATGTAAGAAAATCATCCGAGAAAAACGCTTGCCGTCTGCCATCCGGTGGCTCGTACCAGCCTCGCAAGACTAGGCCAGGCCAGACGTTCAACTTTCTAATTCCTAGAAGCTCAGCGTTGCCATCCTACTACGTCCTAAACGTGGCCTGTATATTGCAGCATCATGATCAGTGTGTGTGAGAATATGTTATCTAAATATATAATGATACATAGTATTGTGTTATTATTAGAAAATTAGTGAAAATAAGTACTGGTCACCGTTGCATGGCACGCATATTTCAGGTTCGACTGCTGAGGTTTGTGAATTTTCGAAGTTACGGTGTATCTGCTGGTGTGACTTTGAGTTAACCTCCGTTTCATAAGTGTTGAAAGTTCTGAAGAAAAGACTTTGCCGTATCTGTGAGTTCCTGCACTGTCATTTATCAAGCCATGTTAGGTGTGTGTGTGTGTGTGTGTGTGTGTGTGTGATGGTAGTGCGGGTGTGTAGCGGGAGGCGGATATGGCCTGGAGGCGGCGGTAACGGTGTAGTGTAGCGGTGAGAAAATTGCGCCAGAAGTGACCGACATGGTGAGGTTGGTGAAGATGATGGAGAGAGGGGCCGGGAGGGAGGGAGGACTGTGATAGGTGACGCTGATAGAAGGAGACTGAAAAAGATTGAAGACATAAAGAGAAACAAGAGAAAGGAAACCCAAGAAATAATCGGGTGAGAGAGAGAGAGAGAGAGAGAGAGAGAGAGAGAGAGAGCCAGATATGTCTCATGGATCATGTATGTCGTGTGCAGGTATTATTGACCTTTCAGCGACACTACACTCTGTAAGAAATAAACCATGTGTAATCTTATACACCATGTATGAGATGATGCAAGAATGTGATCTTATACATTGCAGTATACATTTGTTCATTATCTCTGTATCCCTGAAGATGGGAACTCGCGAAAGCGCTCGAATCTTCGTGTTCAGTTTTCCCAGTGGCTACCAGCGATCATACATATCAACTAGGAGTTTTAAGTAATATCACCTAAAGTGAATCGTATTTTATGCACCTGATAATAATGACTACAATAAAAGTTTGATCTACGATTATTTGAAGAACGTCATGTGGATAAAGGGCGATGGAGACAATTTGCATATCACTCATCGCCTCTAGTGTGTGTATCTAGAAACTAGAGATGATTGTAGAGCTAGTGTTTATCATCTGTCAAGTCTCGAATATGAAAAGTATTACAAACTTAATTTCTTGATTCCTTCTATAACTCGTGCCAGTTATTAGATGGGTATCAAGGAGCCTTGTAAAAACACTAGTTGAAAGACGACAAATGAAACACGCGTCACTGGTGTGTGCATTAACGGAGAGATCGCTCAGGTATCGTTTGCAGTATGTGGAAACGCAGAACCCTAGTTTGAGGCGTTCATGAGACTTCGTAGAAAGACAAATTGTTCCTTTTTTTTTTTTTTTAAGTTCTTGATCTTGATTATGGTTGATAACTGATATTTTTTTCTAGTTTATATGAAGATGAAAGACATTTTCGAGCAACCACTGTGGGTAATGTAACCATCACGTACCAACTTTGTTGTATTTTTCTCAATAATGAAGTTTACAGTGGTACTGAAAAATATATACAGACATCATTAGTCTGGTAGACTGAAAAACTTGACATTAAGTAGAAAATTACGGAATTGAAATATAAAGATGTTTCAGATTTCATTGCCCGTTCTCTCGGCGATGCACAGGGTCAACGCGCACTACGTACAACGGTTACTGAAGATGATTTACAACTTTTTTTTTTACAGAAAATGATCAAAATAATTCGCATTCAGTTATTTCACATTTCAGAAAATCTCAGGGGTTGTTGTCAACTGTGTAACGTACAGAGAATATATGAATTGTACTTTATTCTTTAGTATTTTATCATTCGCAGAGCAGCCGAAAGTAATGTAACATTCATAGCTCTTAATGTTACACATGAAGGAATATCTCTTTGGACAGACATACGCGTCCTTCCGTAATAGGCTTGGGTTTTCACGTGGTGTTGTACGACTCTGATATCTTTATAATCATGTAACTTACCAGCTAAAGATTAGTTTACCAAATCGATTTTTACACATCGTGGTTGAAGTATGTGGGACTGAGGATATAAACACGGCGGGACAGAGGTCAAGGCAACGCAGGACAGAGTGGCGGGTACGAAAACTGGTTGTGGGTACAGTGGGTCCCACCTCCGCTGAGGAAAAGATCCACTGATGTAAAGATTTTTGTGGTGTGTTCAGAAGGAGTTTGGTTACCAGCGTGTATAGGAACTCGCCACAGCCAGGGGGTCTGATGCACCGTCAGTGCTGAATCTCGTTCATAAACAGTAGTATAGGATTTGAAGACTATTCTATGTGGTAATTTCCCTTTGAAAAATATTCGTATAATATTCGAGGTTTATTACATATGAGCCACCTGCCAGCTTTAGTAAGGATTACCTTAAAAAAAAAAGCGAAACAACTTTACATCTCCTGGGAGCCAAAGTTCAGGACTTAAGTATACGACACTGTAATAGGTTTTAATGTCTTAAAAAGTAGCCAGAGAGAGAGAGAGAGAGAGAGAGAGAGAGAGAGAGAGAGAGAGAGAGAGGCGTGGTGTCGTTAATGTTGACAAAAGACTGGAAAAAGTAAATATACTTTGGAGAAGATGCAGAAGGCACAGCATTCAAGCAATGTTTGAAATGTTTCCAGCGAAACTTCGGGAGGAGAGCCATACTGGAAGCGTTGAGGGGGTTTAAGAAATCAGTGATTATTTGTTTTTCTTTTGTTAGTTGCTAAAAATATTGCAGTTGTGAATATCAGCAAATCAGACTTCATTTATATTTCCTACTTCACAGTATCAACCCACTCTAAACTTCATGAATCTAGTTTACTAATACTGCATCTCGATCAGACATTTGTAGCGTAACCTGTCGTGATCGTATATTAGTCACTGCCTCTCATTGTGAACGTAAGGCTAAAGAACTTCTTGCAGTAAATTGTTGGGAACTCTTCCACGCTGGGTAATTACCGAGAAGTACAGCAATGAGGCACAGAGAGCGTCACAAGGAGAGATTGGTGGACTGCACACCGCTTGTTCTCCACTCCCGGCACTACACCTCA
>JAUUDZ010458785.1:0-12302 GCA_032361705.1 Panulirus versicolor | reverse complement strand
TGGTCATCATGCATATAGATGCATATAGTGGTCATCATGCGCAAAGATCAGTGCCCTTAGATGAGTGGTATTGTACATAGATGAGTGGTCATACACGTAAATGTGTGGTCATCATGCACATTGATGAGTGGTCACGCACTTAGATGAGTGGTCATGCACATAGATGAGTGGTCATGCACATAGATGAATGGTCATCATGCACATAAATGAGTGGTCATGCACATAGATGAGTGGTCATGCACAAAGATGAGTGGTCATCATGAAAAATAGATGAGTGGTCATGCACATGGATGAGTGGCCACATACACACAGATGAGTGGTTATCATGCATACATATGAGCAGTCATCATGCATATAGATGAGTGGTCATCATGCACATGGATGAATGGTCATCTTGCACTTATATGAGTGGTCCTGCACTTAGATGAATGATTATTCACATAGATGAGTGGTTATCATGCACAATTATCAGGGGTCATTCACTTAGATGAATGGTAATGCACTCAGATGAGTGGTCATGCACATAGATAAGTGGTCTTCATGCACATAGATGACTGGTCATATTGCACTTATATGAGTGGTCATGCATTTTGATGAATGATTATTCACATAGATGAGTGGTCATCATGCACATATATGAATGGTCATTAACTTAGATGAGTGGTCCTGCACATAGATGAGTGGTCATCATGCACATAGATGAGTGATCATCATGCATATAGATGAGCCGTCATCTTGCATATAGGTGAGTGGTCATGCATGTAGATAATTAGCTATGCACTTAGACGAGTGGTCGTACACATAAGTGAGTGGTCATGCACATAGATGAGTGGTCATGCACAGAGATGAGTGGTCATTCACCTAGATGAGTACTCATGCACTTAGATGAGAGGTCATCTTGCACATTGATAAGTGGTCATGCACATAGATGAGTGGTCACGCACTTAGATGGGTGGTCATCATGCATATAGATGAGTGGTCATGCACTTACATTAGTGGTCATGCACTGAGATGAGTGGTCAAATGCTTACAATTGAGTGGTCTTCATGCACAAAGATGAGTGGTCATCATGAACATACATGAGTAGTCAGCATGCACAAAGTTCAATGGTCATCATGCACATAGATAAGTGGTCATGCACAAAGATGAGTGGTCATGCACGTAGATGAGTGGTCATCATGCACATAGATGAGTGGTCACGCACTAAGATGAGTGGTCATGCACATAGATGAGTGGTCATGGACATAGATGAGTGGTCATTATGCAAATAGATGAGTGGTCATTCGGTTAGTTTTGTGGCCATGCACATATTTGAGTGGCTATCATACACAGAGATGAGAGGTCATCATGGACATAGGTGAGTGGTCATCATGCACATAGATGAGTGGTCATCATGCATATAGATGACCAGTCATACATATAAATGAGTGGTTATGCATATAGATAATTGGCTATTGACTTAGATGAGTGGTCATGCACTTAAGTGAGTGGTCATGCACATAAATGAGTGGTCATGCACTTAGATGAGTGGTCATCATGGACATAGATGAGTGGTCTAGCACTTATATGAGTGGTCATGCACATAGATGAGTTGTTATCATGCACATAGAGTAACGGTCATGCACTTAGATGAGTGGTCGTGAATTTAGATGAGTGGTCATTCACATAAATGAGTGGTCATCATGCACATATATGAATGGTCACCATGCACATAGATTAGTGGTCGTCATGCATATAGATGAGAGGTCATGCACTTAGATGAGTGGTCATGCACATAGATGAGTGGTCATGCACATAGATGAATGGGTATGCACTTAGATGAGTGGTCATGCTTTTAGATGAGTGGTAACGCACATAGATGAGTCATCATGCCCTTAGATGAGTGGTCATGCACTTAGATGAGTGATCATGCACATACTTGATTAGTCATAATGCACGTAAATGAGTGGTCATGCGCTTAGATGAATGGTCATACACTTATATGAGTGGTCATGCACTTATATGAGAGTTCATGCACATGCATGAGTGCTTATCATGCACATAGACGAGTGGACACGCGCAGAGGTGATTGGTCATCATTCACTTAGATGAGTGGTCATGCACTTAGATGACTCGTCATGCACATAGTTGAGTGGTCATCATGCACATAGATTAGTGGTCATGCACTTAGATGAGTGGTCATGCGTTTAGATGAGTGGTCCTGGACATAAAAGATTGGTCATCATGTATATAGATGTGTGGTCGTCATGCACATAGAAGAATGGTCACCATGCACATAGATGAGTGGTCATCATGCACATACATGAGTGCTCATACACTTAGATGAGTGGTCATGCACAATAATGAGTGGTCATGCACATAGATGAGTGGCCATACATTTAAATGAGTTTTCATACTCTTTAGATGAGTGGTCATGCACATAGATGAGTGGTCATGAACATAGATGATCGGTTATCATGCACATAGATGAGTGGTCATGCACTTAGATGAGTGGTCGTAGACTTAGATGAGTGGTCATTCACATAGATGAATGATTATGCACTTAGATGAGTGGTAAAGCGTTTAGATGAGTGGCCATGCACATAGCTGAGTCATCATGCACTTAGATGAGTGGTCATGCATTTACATAAATGGATATGCTCATAGATGAGTGGTCATCATGCACAATTATCAGTGGTCATGCACTTAGATGAGTGGTCATGCACATAGATGAGTGGCCATGCACATAGATCAGTCGTCATGAAAATAGACAAATGGTCATGCCCTTAGATGAGTGGTCATCATGAATATAGATGAATGGTCATGCACTTTGTTGAGCGGTCAACCACTTAAATCAGTGGTAATCATTCACATAGATGAGTGGTCATGCACATAGTTGAGTGGCCATCAAGAACGTAGAGGAGTGATAATCATGCACATAGATGAGTGGCCATCATGGACATAAGAATGGTCATCATGCACATAGATGATTGTTCATGCACTTAGATGAGTGGTGTTGTACTTATGTGAGTGGTCACGCACAGAGATGAGTGGTCATGCACACTGATGACTGATCATGCACTTAGATGAGTGGTCATGCTCATAGATGATTGGCCATCATGCATATAGATAAGTGGTCATCATGCACATTGGTGAGTGGTTATCATGTACATAGATGAAGGGTCATCATGCACATAGACGAGAGGTCATACACTTAGATGAGTGGTCATGCACATACATGAGTGGTCATGCACATAAATGAGTGGTCATCATGCACATAGATGAGTGGTCATGCACATAGATGATTGGTCATCATGCACTTAGATAAGTGGTCATACACTTATATGATTGGTCATGCATGTAGATGAGTGGTCGTCATGCACATAGAGTAGGCTGTCATGCACTTAGATGAGTGGTCATGCATTTAGATGAGTGGTCATGCATATAGATGAGTGGTCATCATGTACGTAGATGAGTGGTCATCATGCAGATAGATGAACGGTAACTATTGACATAAATGAGTGGTCGTCATGCACGTAAATGAGTGGTCATGCACTTATATGCGTGGTCAGGCACACAGATGAGTGGTCATAAATATAGATGAGTGGCTATGCACTTAGATGAGTGTTCATGCTTTTAGATGAGTGGTCATGCACATAGATGAGTCATCATGCCCTTAGATGTGTGGTCATGCACGTAGATGAATGGTCATGCACATAGACAGGTAGTCATGATTCACTTAAATGAGTGGTCATGCACTTAAATGAGTGGTCATGCATTTAGATGATTGGTCATGCACACAGATGAATGGTCATTATGCACTTAGGTGAGTGGTCATGCACTTAGATGAATCGTCATGCACATACTTGAGTAGTCATCATGCAACTAGATGAGCGGTCATGCACTTAGATGACTGGTGATGCGTTTAGATGAGTGGTCATGCACTTATATGAGATGTCATGCACATATATGAGTTGTCATCATGCACATAGATGATTGGTCATCATACACTTAGATGAGTGGTCAAACACTTAGATGAATCGTCATGCACATAGTTGAGTGGTCATCATGCACATAAATGTGCGGTCATGCACTTAGGTGACTGGTAATGCATTTAGATGAAGGGTCATGCACTTCTATGAGATGTTATGCACATAGATGAGTGGTCATGATGCACATAGATGATTGGTCATCATACACTTAGATGAGTGGTCATGCACTTAGATGAATCGTCATGCACATAGTTGAGCGGTCATCATGCATATAGATGTGTGGTCATCATGCACATAGAAGAATGATCACCATGCACATAGACGAGTGGTCATCATGCACATACATGAGTGGTCATTCACTTAGATGAGTGGTCATTCACATAGATGAGTGGTCATGCACATAGCTGAGTGGCCATACACTTAGATGGGTGGTCATGCACTTAGATGAGTGGTCATGCATTTAGATGAGTTGTCATGCACTTAAATGAGTGGTCATTCACAAAGATGAGCAATCATGCACTTAGATGAGTGGTCAGGCATTTAGATGAGTGGTCATGCACATGGATGAGTCATCATGCACTTAGATGAGTGGTCATGCATTTAGATAAGTGGTCATGCACATAGATGAGTGGTCATCATGCACATAGATGAGTGCTCATCATGCACACAGATGAATGGTCACCATGCACATAGATGAGTGGTCATCATGCACATAAATGAGTGGTCATGTACATAAATGATTGGTCATCATACACTTAGATGAGTGGTCATGCACTTAGATGAATCGTCATGCACATAGTTATGTGTTCATCATGCTCATAGATGAGTGGTCATGCGCTTAGATGAGTGGTCATGCACATAGATGAGTGGTCATCATGCACATAGATATGTCGTCATCATGCACTTAGAAGAATTGTCACTATGCATATAAATGAGTGGTCATCTTGCTCATAAATGAGTGGTCATTCACTTAGTTGTGTTTTCATGCACATAGATGAGTGGTCATGCACATGAATAAGTGGCCATACAATCAGATGAGTGGTCATGCTCTTAAATGAGTGGTCATGAACATAGATGAGTGGTCATGCACATAGATGAACGGTCATCATGCATATAGATGAGTGATCATGCACTTAGATGAGTGGTCATGCACTTAGATGAGTGGTCATTCACAAAGATGAGTGATCATGCAATTAGACGAATGGTCATGCATTCAGATGAGTGGTAATGCTCATAGATGAGTCATCATGCACTTAGATGAGTGGTCATGCATATTAATAAGTGGTCATGCACATAGATGAGTGCTCATCATGCACATAGATGAGTGGTCACCATGCACATAGATGAGTGGTCATGCACTTAGATGAGTGGTCATACACTTAGATGAGTGTTCATGTACTTAGATGATTGCTTATGACTTAGATGAGAGGTGATGCACATAAATGATTAGTCATCATGCTCATATATGAGTGGCCATGCACTTAGACGAGTGGTCATGCACCTAGATGAATGGTCATGCACATAGATGAGTGGTCAAGCACTTAAATGAATGGTTATACGCTTAGATGAGCGGTCATGCACATAGACAAGAGGCCATCATGAATATAGATGAGAGGTCACCATGCATTTAGATGAGTGCTCATCATGCACATAGATAAGTGGTCATGCACTTATATGAGTGGTCATGCATATAGATGAGTGGTCATCATGCACATAGAGTAGTGGTCATGCACTTAGATATGTGGTCATGCATTTAGATGAGTGGTCATGCACATAGATGAGTGATCATCATGCACATAGATAAGTGGTCATCATGCACATAGATGAATGGTCACCATGCACATAGATGAATGGTCGTCATGCATATAGAAGAGAGGTCATACGTACATAGATGAGTGGTCATGCACACAGATGAGTGGCTATGCACTTAGATGAGTAGTCATGATTTTAGATGTGTGGTCATTCACATAAATGAGTCATCTTGCCATTAGATGAGTGGTCATGCAGTTAGATGAATGATCATACACATAGATGAGTAATCATAACGCACATAAATGAGTGGTCATGCACTTAGATGAGTGGACATGTACTTAGATGAGTGTTCATACATTTAGATGAGCTGTCATGCAATTATAAGAGAGGTCTTGCACATAGATGAGTGGTCATCATGCACATAGATGAGTGTTCATGCACATAGATGATTGGCCATCATGCACTTAGATGAGTGGTCATGCACTTAGATGAATTGTCATGCACATAGTTGGGAGGTCATCATACACATAGATGAGTGGTCCTGTACTTAGATGAGTGGTCATGCACATAGATGAGTTGTCAAGCACTTAAATGAATGGTTATTCACTTTGATGCGCGGTCATGCACAGATATAAGTGGCCATAATGCTTATAGATGAGTGTCATCTTGCATTTAGATGAGTGGTCATGCACTTAGTTGAGTACTCATCATGCACATAGATGAGTGGTCATGCACTTATATGAGTGGTGATGCACATAGATGAGTGGTGATCATGCACATAGTGTAGTGGTGATGCACTTAGATGAGTGGTCATACATTTAGATGAATGGGCATGCCCATAGATGAGTGGTCATCATGCGCATATATGAGTGGTCATCATGCACATAGATGATTGGTCACTATGCACATAGATGAGTGGTTGTTACGCATACAGATGAGAGGTTATGCACTTAGATGAGACGTCGTGTATATAGATGAGTGGCTATGCACTTAAATGAGTGGTCATGCCTTTAGATGAGTGGTCATGCCCATAGATGAGTCATCATACTCTTAGATGAGTGGTCATGCACTTAGATGAATGATCATGCATATAGATGAGTAGTCATAATGCAGATAAAAGAGCGGTCATGCACTTAGATGAGTGTTGATGCACGTAGATGAGTGGTCATACACTTACATGAGTTGTCATGCACTTATATATGAGGTCATGGACATAGACAACTGGTCATCATACACAGAGATGAGTGGTCATGCACATAGATGATTGGCTATCATGCACTTAGATGAGTGGTCATGCACTTAGACAAATTGACATGCACATAGATGAGTGGTCACCAAGAACATAGATGAGTGGTCATCATACACATATATGAGTGGTCATAGATGAATGGTCATCATCCACATGGATGAGTAGTCATGCACATAGATGAGTGGCCATGCACTCAGATGAGAGATCATGCTCTTGTCATGCACTTAGATGAGTGGTCATCAGGAACATAGATGAGTTGGTCATGCACTTATATGAGTGGTCATTTACATAGATGAGTTGTCATCATTCACATAGAGAAGTGGTCATGCACTTAGATGAATGGTCATGCATTTGGATGAGTGGTCATGCACATAAATAAGTGGTCATCATGCACATTGATGAGTGGTCATCATGCAAATAGATGAATGGTCATGCACTTATATGAGTGGTCATGCACATAGATGAGTGGTTATCATGCACATACAGTAGTGGTCATGCATTTAGATGAGTTGTCATGCATTTAGATGAGTGGTCATGCATATAGATGAGAGCTCATCAAGCACATATATGAGTGGTCATCATGCACATAGATGAATGGTCACCATGCACATATAGAGGAGAGGTTATGCACTTAGATGAGCGGTCATGTACATAGACGAGCAATCATGCATATAGATGAGTGGCTATGCACTTAGATGAGTGATCATGCTTTTAGATTAGTGGTCATACACATAGATTAGTCATCATGCCCTTAGATGAGTGGTCATGCATTTAGATGAATGATCATGCACCTAATGCATATAAATAAGTGGTCATGCACTTAGATAAGTGGTCCTGCACTTGGATGAAATTTCATGCACCTATATGAGAGGTCAAGCACATAGATGAATGGTCATCATGCACATAGATGAGTGGTCATGCACATAGATGATTGGTCATCATGCACTTTGATGAGTAGTCATGCACGTAGATGAATCGTCATGCACATAGTTGAGTGGTCATCATGCACATAGATGAGTGGTCATGCACATAAATGAGTGGTCTTGCACTTAGATGAGTGGGCATGCACTTAGATGAGTGGTCATGCACTCAGATGAGTGGTCATGCACTTATATAAGAGGTCATTTACATAGATGAGTGGTAATCATGCATATAGAAGAGTTGTCATGTATATAGATGATTGGTCATCATACACTTAGATGAGTGGTCATGCACTTAGATGAATCTTCATGCACATAGTTGAGTGGACATCATGCACATAGATGAGTGGTCATGCGTTAAGATGAGTGGTCATGCATTTAGATGAGTGGTCATGCACATAGATGAGTGGTCATCATGCATATAGATGTTTGGTCATCATGCACATAAAGGAATGGTCACCATGCACATAGATGAGTGGTTATCATGTATATAGATGAATGGTCATTCACTTAAATGTGTGGTCATGCACAATAATGAGTGGTCATGCACATAAATAAGTGGCCATACACTTAGATGAGTGGTCATGCTCTTAGATGAGTGGTCATCAGCATAGATGAGTGGTCATGCACATAGATAAGCGGTCATCATGCATATAGATGAGTGGTCATGCCCTTAGATGAGCGGTCATTCACAAAGATGAGAGTGATAATGCACTTAGATAAGTGATCTTGCACTTAGATGAGTGGTCATGCACTTAGATGAGTGGTCATGCACATAGATGAGTCATCATGCACTTAAATGAGTGGTCATGCATTTAGAAAAGTGGTCATGCATATTGATGAGTGGTCATCATGCACATAAATGAGTGGTCATCATGCACATAAATGATGGTCACCATGCACATAGATGAGTTGTCATCATGCACATATATGAGTGGTCATGCACTTAAATGAGTGGTCATACACCTAGATGAGTGGTCATGTACTTCGATGAGTGGTTATGTAATTAGATGAGAGATCATGCACATAGATGAGTAATCATCATGCACATATATGAGTGGTCATCCTACACATACATTAGTGGTCACCATACACATAGCTGAGTGGTCATCATACACATATATGAGTGGTCATCATGCACATAGATGAGTGGTCATCATCCACATAGAGTAGTACTTATGCACATAGATGAGTTGCCATGCGCTTAGATGAGTGGTCATGCACTTAGATGAGTGGTCATGCACATAGATGAGTGGTCAAGACCTTAAATGAAATGTTATGCACTTAGATGAGCGGTCATGCACATAGATAAGTGGCCATCATACATATAGACGAGCGGTCATCATGCATTTAGATGAATGGTCATGGACTTGTATGAGTGGTCATGCACATAGATGAGTGGTCATCATGCACATAGAGTAGTGGTTATGCACTTACATGAGTAGTCGTGCATTTAGATGAGTGGTCATGCGAATAGATGAGTGGTCATCATGCTCATAGAAGAGTGGTCATGCACTTAGATGAGTGGTCAAGCAAATAGATGAGTGGTCATCATGCACATAGATGAGAGGTCATCATGCACATAGATGAACGGTCAACATGCACATAGATTTGTGGTCGTCAGTATATAGATGAGAGGTCATGCATTTAGATGAATGGTCATGTAGAAAAATGAGTGGTCATGCACATAAATGAGTGGGTATGCACTTCGATGAGTGGTCATGCTTTTAGATGCGTAGTCATGCACATAGATGAATCATCATACCCTTAGATGAGTGGCCATGCACTTAGATGAAAGACAATGCACATAGATGATTAGTCACAATGGACATGAATCAGTAGTCATGCACTTAGATGAGTGGTCATGCACTTAAATGAGTGGTCATGCACTTAGATGAGTGGTCATACACTTAGATGAGTTTTCAAGCACGTATATGAGAGGTCATGGACATAGATAAGTGGTCATCATGCACATAGATGTGTGGTCATGCTTTTAGACGAGTGGTCATGCACATATATGATTGGCGATCATGCACTTAGATGAGTGTTCATGCACTTAGATAAATTGTCATGCACAGGGCTGAGTGGTCATCATGCACATAGATGAGTGGTCATGCACTTAGATGAGTGGTCATGCACATAGATGAGTGGTCAAGCAATGAGATGAATGGTTATGCACTTAGATGAGCGGTCATGCACATAGATAAGTGGTCATCATGCATATAGATGAGTGTTCATCATGCATTTAGATGAGTGGTCATGCACTTAGATGAGTGCTCATCATGCACATAGATGAGTGGTCATGCACTTATATGAGTGGTCATACCCATAGATGAATGGTCATCATGCACATAGAGTAATGGTCATGCACCTAGATGAGTGATCATGCATTTAGATGAGTGGTCATGCACATACATGAGTGACCAACATGCACATAGATGAGTGGTCATCATGCACATAGATGAATGGTCACCATGCACATAGATGAATGGTCGTCATGCATATAGGTGAGAGGTCATGCACTTAGATGAGTGGTCAAGTACATAGATGAATGGCTATGCACTCAGATGAGTGGGCATGCTTTTAGATGAGTGGTCATGCACATAGATGAGTCATCATACCCTTAGATGAGTGGTCATGCACTTACATAAATGATCATGCATATAGATGAGTAGTCATAATGAACAGAAATGAGTGGTCATGCACTTAGATGAATGTTGATGCACTTAGATGAGTGGTCATAAACTTAAATGAGTTGTCATGCACTTATATGAGAGGTCATGGACATAGATGAGTGGTCATCATACACAAAGATGAGTGGTCATGCACATAGATGATTGGCTATCATGCACTTAGATGAGTGGTCTTGCACTTAGATGAATTGTCATGCACATAGATGAATGGTTACCAAGCACATAGATTAGTGGTCATTATACACATATATGAGTGGTCATCATGCACATAGATGAATGGTAAACATCCAAATAGATGAGTAGTCGTGCACATAGATGAGTGGCCATGCACTCAGATGAGTGATCATGCACTTATATGATTGGTCGTGCACATAGATGAGAGGTCATCATGCACTTAGATGAGTGGTCATGCGCTTAGATGAGTTGTCATCAGGCACATAGATGAATGGTCATGCACTTATATGAGTGGTCGTGCACATAGATGAGTGGTCATTATACACACATATATGAGTGGTCATCATGCACATAGATGAATGGTCATCATCCACATAGATGAGTAGTCATGCACAAAAATGAGTGGCCATACACTCAGATGAGTGATCATGCACTTGTATGAGTGGTCATGCACATAGATAAGTCGTCATCATGCACTTAGATGAGTGGTCATGCACTTAGATGAGTGGTCATCAGGCACATAGATGAATGGACATGCATTTATATGAGTGGTCGTGCACATAGATGAGTGGTTATCATGCACATAGAGTAGTGGCCATGTACTTATATGAGTGGTCATGCACATAGATGAATGGCCATCATGCACATAGAGTAATGGTCATGTACCTAGATGAGTGATCATGCATTTAGATGAGTGGTCATGCACATACATGAGTAGTCAACATGCACATAGATGAGTGGTCATCATGCACATAGATGAATGGTCACCATGCACATAGATGAGTGGTCGTCATGCATATAGGTGAGAGGTCGTGCACTTAGATGAGTGGTCAAGTACATAGATAAATGGCTATGCACTTAGATGAGTAGGCATGCTTTTAGATGAGTGGTAATGCACATAGATGAGTCATCATACCAGTAGATGAGTGGTCATGCACTTAGATGAATGATCATGCATATAGATGAGTAGTCATAATACACATAAATGAGTGGTCATGCACTTAGATGAATGTTGATGAACTTAGATGACTGGTCATAAACTTAAATGAGTTGTCATGCACTTATATGAGAGGTCATGGACATAGATCAGTGGTCATCATACAAAAAGATGAGTGGTCATGCACATAGATGATTGGCTATCATGCACTTAGATGAGTGGTCTTGCACTTAGATGAACTGTCATGCACATAGATGAGTGGTCACTAAGCACGTAGATGAGTGGTCATCATACACATATATGAGTGGTCATCATGCACATAGATGAATGGTCAACATCCACAGAGATGAGTAGTCATGCACATAGATGAGTGGCCATGCACTCAGATGAGTGATCATACACTTATATGATTGGTCATGCACATAGATGAGTGGTCATCATGCACTTAGATGAGTGGTCATACACTTAGATGAGTTGTCATCAGGCACGTAGATGAATGGTCATGCACTTATATGAGTGGTCGTGCACATAGATGAGTGGTCATTATACACATATATGAGTGGCAATCATGCACATAGATGAATCGTCATCATCCACATAGATGAG
>JAUUDZ010458774.1:0-12303 GCA_032361705.1 Panulirus versicolor | reverse complement strand
GATTGCTGTTTATGCTTATGTTGGAGGCAATTAAGAGGGTTTAGAATAAGGGACAGGGAATCTTTTTTTTTTTTTTTTTTTAAAGGTGTAACAGGAGCAGCCATGCAAGGATATATCCTCAAAGGCTCTTATATGTATTGGTGTCGTTGAAGTGGGGAGTACTGGTACAAGAAAAAAAAGTATATAGTAATCATGTATATCTTGGGTTATATTTTATATATTGCCTTGCCACTTAATGTTATATATCCAGCAAGTGATTTGTTAATGAAGCAGAGTAATATGAAAATTACATTTTTTTTTTTTCAGGTGAATGGTATTCCCCTTTTAGATGTAGAGCACAAGTGTCTGATAACTGGGGTCAATCAGGTCATAAACACCAGCATGGTAGTAGACTACATGACCGTAGATACGTTCACAACACGCAGCACGTCGTCCATAGGAACCATCAATGGACTCTTAACTTCTGGTTTGCCTGTCTTTGATATTTTGCATGTATAGGAATGTTGGCGGTAAAATTTCCAAATTTGTTCATTTTTGATGTGTGTTTCAATGTAGACTGCTCCCTGGAAATAATCCTGATTTACAATAAAACTTTGTAGGAATAAGAATTTGACTTGTCTGTACTGTTATGCTACTTAATTGGTAATGCCAATTGTAATTATTTACTTTTGCAGAATTCATGCGTAAAAGTGTGCGTGAACAGATTATTACAGGAGAGCACACATATGGTACTGTACTGTGTGGTGGTATCACGAATACATTTGATGGATCCAAATTTATTAATATAAATGGAATAGACTCTTCAACCATTGTCACCAAGGGTACTTCTGTAACATTTGTTGATGGAAAGTTTTTCAACAAGTTAACAGTTCTTGGGGATATAGACACAGGATTAGTCAATGGAGTGAGTGTGTTACAGGTTGATTTTTGTTTAATCAAATAATTGACTCTACATTTCTTCAGTAGCACCATAGTTAATCAAATATTTGAAAGTGCATTTGAGTAGCACCTTGTGAAACTAATCAACTGCTTTTGTCAGGTGGATGTAAGCAGCCTTAGCAACAGATTGATATACACAGATGCATCACAGCAGCAAACACTGACTGGCTCCTATATGATTGCTTTTATTTTGGTGGATGGGGATGTTGATGTTGCTTCCATCAATGGTGTCAACTTGCAGGACCTGAATTCTGCTGTTGTTAAAACTACGGGAGATTTTAATTTGCAGGGTTGGTGTTAACATTCACTTGTCGCATGTAAATTATGCAGTAATTTGGTTCATAATCAGAGTAATGTTTAAAGGATTCATTGGTGATAAATGTGCATATACCTCTAGGTGCTGTAATATACACGAAAAGCCTGACGGTAACTGGGATCCTTCTCACCACTTCTGTTAATGGTGTGGAGTGGGATGATCTTGTGGACCTTGGTTCTCAAGATCTTATCAGCAGCAACTTTTATTTTGTTAATGCAATTGTGACCGATGCCATCAGGAGTGATAATATCAATGGACTTGACATAAGTCAGGATGTTGTGCTTGTAGACACACAACAAACCATAAATGGTGAGTGTTTGAATGGGAAATTTGTAGTAATACTGGAAATTTGATACTGTACACTAAAATACAAAATGTTTAGTTACAACTTGCATTGGTAGGAAAGCATTAGTCTGTCAGCCATGTTAAAGGTAGACATGAAAATCTTTCAATAACCAGTACTATGAATTGATGCAGATATTCCTGTACCACAGTAAAAATATGATCTTGACCAGAAAGTGTTGTATAAAACAAATTTTGTATACCTTTGTTATTGAAATGCAATAGCTCAAGGTAAATGCTGTAGACAAGCTTAAGTAGCCATAATGGAGTATTTATTGTAAATCACAGAAAATGTAAACACAAAAGCTCATACTAGTGTAGCACATAATCATTTACTGAACATGTTATAAAGTCATCAGATGAGGCTAAAGATTTATCGTTTTTCCATTTTCTGCCATTTTACATGTACTTGGCTGGCATTTTTGTTTAAAATATGGTCTCTAGAATTTCTTGGAGATCAACCCTTCATTGTTTTTCAGCGAGATGTCTGAAATGAAAATTTAGTGTATGAAGCGTGTTTGGTATTCGCATCCCAACTTTGAGCTTCATTTCCTTGTTCAACCAAGGAGAATGGTAGTCAATATTTATCCATAAGGATAAAGGATTGTTTCATATAATTGACTTTCTAAATAGCATTAGATGGTTTAAGTTGCAATATTTCTTAATTTTTAAACTCCCCATCTCTCAAACTATTTGTAGAAATTAATAATTGGATTTTCCAGGTCGCATTATCTTCAAGAGAGATGTTTTGGTAAATGGTGAATCTGGTGTTTTAATGGGAGAAGGAGCCACAATTAACAATATTGACCTGTCCACCCTTCTTGCAAATGAAGCTGGCCTTGATGTGTTGGTTGTGAAAGATGTCGCTTCCTTCACGGTTCCTCTAACGGTAAGAAATTGTGTGCTAGTGCTTGAAAAAAAAATTGACTGCAGCTAGTGATAATAGCCAGTTAGTACCAGCAGCCTGTTTGTGCACATAGGAGGGAATTTTTGTATGAATCCCACCTATTAACCTTAAACACTCGTTCTGTTTTTGTACATTTGCTTCATTGTATTTGATTGTTCCACAAGTTTTATTGTAATGCTTTTAAATGTTCTTCCTGAACTTGAGATTGCTTACTTTGTCATATTTGCCTCTAGTATCCTCTTTGCTTTCATGCTCATCTTGAAATGGATACTCAAAAGTTGTCATTCAAATGCAGGGAACAGAAGTGTATCTTCCTCTCCTTGAATTATATTTTTATTACTTTTACTAGTGTCCTTATTGTTCGATTAGATATTTTCCAGCTTCTCTTCCTGCAAATGAGGATAACGACCTGCTGGTGTCACATACATCCTGAGGATATCTAAAGTGTTCTTTATATGCACATTTTGACTGGTTCCTCAAGGATTGTAAATTTTTAATGTTTTAAGATGGAACATCAACATACTGTCATTGGACTGAACCAGGGCATGTGAAGCTTCTAGAAAAGTGTATGGGGCCTGGATGTGGATAGGGAGCTTTGGTTTTTGTGCCTTATACCTGACAGCTAAAGATTGTGAACGAATCTGGCCTTTTTGTCTGTTTTCCTGGACCTACCTCGCTGAAGCAGGGGATAGCAATGCTGTTTTATGTGGGGTGGGGTAGTACTGCGAAACGATGAAGGCAAGCAAGTATGTTAGAGTATGGATTAAACCATGGTGCTACTGAATAAATGCACCATCACAATTAACAATGTGTGGGAGAGAACTTTATCTTGGAGAGTAAGAAATGGGTATGTTTGAAGGAATAGTAGTTCCAACAGTGTTATATGGTTTCGAGGCAAGGGCTATAAATAGGGTTGTATGGATGAGGGTGGATGTGTTGGAAGCGAGATGTTTGGGGATAGTGTGAGGTGGTTTAAGTAGTGAAAGGGTGAGGAGATTAGTGGTAATGAAGTGTGGTTGAGAGAGCAGAGGGGGGGTTGTTTGGAATGGTTATGGCATAAGGGGAGAGTGAGTGAGGAAAGATTGATGGGGGTAAATGTTGGAGATAGGGGGAGCAGGGAGAAGTGGGGCATGAGATTGGAGGTGGAAGGATGGTATACTGGCAGTTTATGGTTTTCTTAGATTTTTGAATATTATATGAATGATCGCATTGATTGGTAGGATAGACTAGCAGCTTGTGTATGATGTTTAAGGTTTGATTCAGTTTATTTATTAAATTTTGCTAAACTTTATATTGCAGTGTTCTGGTGATGTACTAGCAAGAAAGATCAATGGGTTGATTTTGAGTGGCATAGAAGACCGTTACTGGAGACGCTCTGTAGACCAAGATATAAATGTTAGGCTTCATATCGACCATGTCGTGTTTCTGTAAGTGTGATTATGAATATGAGATTGGAAGTGTATATTTATCAGTGAATGCTAGTTTTCACTTTAGATAAAATTATATTCAATATTTCAGTAATGACGTCACAGGATCGAGTATCAATGGCCACCAGATGTCTGATTTTCTTAGTTTTGGTGGATCACAGCTGATATCGGGTTCTTATGTTTTTAAGGTTTGTGGCAAGAAAAGTTTTGCATGAGGGAATAATAAATGTACGATATTTTCACATGTTTCTTGGGTAGTTGTCATATGTTAATGGTAGAAGTAGGGATCATGAAAAGCAGTCTTTGAGTGCACTGAAACATTTCCTCGTTCAAACAGAACTCTGTGACAGTACATGGGAACCTGGCATTGAATGTTGACAGCACTGTGAATGGCATAGATGTCATAGCACTGAACAGAAGTGTGGTGACGGTATATGGTGATCAAACCATCAAAGGTCATGTGGTGAGTGCCCTTAATGGGTTTTTGAGGTACTAGTTTTCCAGAAATAGTACATTAATTTACTTGAAAGTAGGGACCTGATTTTTTTATATTGCTCTGACAGCCATTCCTTGCATGATCAATCTGTTTTGCACTACCTTTTCCCTATCTATTTGCAATATGATGGACACTTCCCTTCCAAACCACTTCATAGCTAACTAACAGCAACCAAGTAGAAATAAGATTACCCCCTGCCTCTCTCTTTGCTTCTGTTCGCATATACCCCGCTCCAACAATCACATCTGACAAAATACACAAATGCTGAAGTGACCTAAGTACTAAACTGTCCTCCCAGCCATTTTCAGTTCCTACAGTGCAGCAATCATATTCAGCATGACTAGCCCCTTTGTACCTACAGTGCAAATTTTACAGTGAAGACTCTCGACAATTTTGAGCTTTTATTTCATAATTAACACAGCTTTTGTCAGCAATTTTGCCTACTACCACCAAATAGTTTATTTATGTTGGTGAGGTAGCACATTCACTGTAATGTATAGTGTACCAGATGTATAACTTGAGCCCCAATAAATTTTGGCATGGTTTTTAAAAGCATAAAAATGTTATGAATTTATTTACTGGAAAATATACATTCGGAGAATTGTGCAAAATGGTTTTACCAAATGTTGAAAACTAATTTTGTTAAATCTATCTTAGGAATGTACAGGTAAAATGACAATTGGTGAGCTTGACCTTGCTGGCAGACTGAATGGCATAGATGTAACCTCGGACCTGATGAGACTTGACCAGAGCTTGAGACACACTGGTAACTATTAAGTATATATAGCATCAGAATATTTGTACATGTAACAACTCTATATGAAATTTCCTGAAGATTAAAACTAAATTTTTAGGTTTGATTATATTGAAAGGATGTCTCCACTAGAATAAGGAAACATAGGGTCAAGTATCCTTGCTTTATTTATGTTCTTTAGGTAAATGCCAGAAAATAGTTTTGTATTTTCTTGTACAACTACATGATGTTTTGATCATATTATGACTGTATAGTTTTAAACTGGTTTCCTTGCCTTCACTTTTGTTTCCAGTAGTAGATTTTAGAATTTTATAAATTACCACCCCAAACTCTTGTTTTGTAACTCCCAACAGTTGGAGTTTAAGATTTTAGCACAAAACTGCTCAAATGCTGTCTGCCCCATAACTGGTCTCCTCGCTCCATTCAGTGCCACCACCCATCCTTTACTACCTCTGAAACCATATATTGTCGTTTCCTATAATTGTTTATTTTCGGTATTACATATACTTTAAGAAAGTTTGTTCAGGATATACCCACTTGAGGAAAAGTTGAAAAAAAATTGCCAGGGACTATGAAAAGTACCAGAGACCATTGAAGGAAGTGGGCATACTGAAAAACTGGTATAAAGCATGATAAACACCTGGAGGATGCTTTTCACATTGTTAGAAATAAATGAGGTACTTGGAAAAGGCCGATGATGCTGGAAAGCAGTATGATGGAAGTGAGGAAAAATAACAAGGAAGCTAAGGAAGGGCATGATCAAGATTCTTGGGCAGAGAATGAAATCTGAGGAATTGGAGTGGAGCAGAAGTCTGTGAATTGGATAGGCAAAAAGATTAAAATTGTAGAGGAGGCTGCATTTGTCATGGGAGTCTAGGAAGCCTGTGGAAGTTTGATTGCAACATGAATGGGGAAAACATATCTAAGGTTAGTTTAGGAGCAACATAAAATTTGTTATTGGAGGAGGTTAGTGTGACTAATGGGATGAAAAGGATATGCTACTGCTCTCCTGAGGAAAGCATGCAAGGGCAAGCAGTTGAGCACAAGTCTGTGATTGTACTGGGTTAGAAGAGGACCATGGTCTGAAAAGAGGAAAGGGCAAAAGAAGAAATATGAAAAAAAAATGCATAGTGTTTGAACTTTCTTAATGGATGTTTATTAAGTTCGTAGATAAAGGTTGGACAAAAATAATGGCCTTGAAGGATTTCCGTGGATTAGTATGTATCTATTTGGATTCCCAGATGCACCGTTACACATTATGCCCATAGATGTCATAAGCAGCCTAACATAGCTGGAAAAATTTTTGGATGTTTCCAAAAAAATCTAAAAAATTGTAACTTGCATTATGGTAGGTAGTTGAATTTGTGCAGCAACTTTTGTGGCATTTTAAAGAGACTTTTGTTTATTTTTTAATGTTGGCAAGGTACTCTGGTAGACTTCTTCAGGTGGTTTGTTGAGAGTCGTACTAATGTCTGAGAAGCAGCACTGGAGTTCTTTATTTATGAAATCTCTCTTGCTGTGGCCACCCTTTTGTGGGAGTTTCATTGGTAACAGGTGTCCAAGACAGTGAGCAGGGTAGTGCCAGCAGCAGACAGAGAAAGGCCACTTTCACTCTCCAACCTTCTTTGTCATGTGTAATGCACTAAAACCACAGCTTAACCATATAGCAATGTGTTCCTGACTGTGACGTGTTTATAGGCTTCCCAGGATCGAGCACTCTGCTTCAAATCCTGTTTGCAGCAGTTGGTCCACTGTCAACACAGCTGTTCCTCCATCCCTGGGGATTAGTCAATAAAATGGGTACCTGGCTTGGACAGCTATCAGATGTAATGATGATAATAATAATGATAATTGTATATATGAGAGGTGTGCATTGAATAGTAAATTAGAATGGGGTATACCAGGGTTGACGTAATATCAATGGAATGAACCAGGGCATGTGAATCGTATGGGGTTAACCATGGAAAGGTCTGTGGGGCCTAGATGTGGATAGGCAGCTGTGGTTTTGGTGCATTACACAAGACGGCTAGAGATGGTGTTAAGTAATGTCCCCCCCTCCGTTTTCCTGGTGCTACCTTGCTGAAGCAGGGGAAATTGGTAGTTTCCTGTGGGGCTGGGTAGTGCCAGGAATGGATGAAGGCAAGCAAGCATAGATATGTACATGTGTATATATGTTTAGGGATATTTTTGTTTATATGTATGTACATATGCATGTATGGGCATCAAGTGTAATATATGAAGTGAAATGTGATAGGGATGGATAAGTGCAGGTTTGTGAATGTCAAGGTATGTTTGAAACTAGATATTGAAGCCTTTTAATATAGTTATAAAAGTTTTGTATTGTACATAATTTTACTGTTATTTTGTTGCACAGTATTAAATTTTAAATATTTCTCATTGCAGGACATTTGACTTTTGCATCCAGAACTGCAGTGGCAAGCATGGCTTTGAATGGTGACTTTATTGTGGATTCTCTCAATGGGTTTGATGTTTTAGCATCGGCAGTGGATATGGTCCTCGTTGATGAAGATGCCATAATCAAGGGATCATTTGGGCTTCAATTTTCTGGATCAGTTAGCGGTATTATGTTCGCACTAGTACAGTTTTGGATGCTAAGGATTGATTAATTGATACATGAGTAAACTGATGTATATTACTGTTTTTTGTTCAACTGACTTTTAAAATTGATTATTGAATACTTGATACACATTAAATTTTTCAATATTTCTGCAGTTGCTTCTCTCAATGTGAGTGGTACTGTGGATAACATAAATCTTGATAGCCTTGTGAAGCACGCCCTTGTGAAGTCGTCGTCTTCATACCAGCTGGTGACGGGCCATATTACAGTGACTGATGCTGTTCATTTCAGCCAGGCACCTACTCTGGGTCAAGTTAACTCCAAAAACTGGGACAAGCACCTGAATGATGTAATTCTTTTGCATGTTAATCTTAGGCATTCATTTTCTCTCTTTACAAAGATGTGTACATAATTTTCCATACGTGTTCGCCATTTCCCCATGTTAGCAAGGCAGTCCCAGAAACGAAGATCACATATACTCGCACCATTCTGTAGCTGTCGTGTGTAATGCACCATGACCAGAGCTCTTGTCCACAACCAGGCCCCACTGACATTTCCATGGTTAAACCTGGAAGCTTCACATTCCCTGGTTCAGTCCCATTGAAAGCACATCAACCCCAGAATACCACACTGTTGCAGTATGTGCTATCCCATTCACAACTTTTGCCCTCCTTCATGATCAGGCCCTGATTCATAACCATTTCACTTAGTTTCCATCTCCAATTTTGTCCCCTGTCCTCCTTACTCCCTCTACTTCTGACACACTTGTCCTATTTTTCAAAATTTTCATGCTAATTCTTGATATCCAAACCATCCCCTCTAGTACATGCATGCCATTTCCCAAGTGGACAAGGTTAAGAACAGATGACCGACCTTGGAGGGAAAATTCCTCGCCAAGATCCTTGTTCTATTCCTTCTTGTGAAAAGCAATACAGAAACAGTATTTCCAACTTCCTGCTTCATGTGTGGTGAGATGGCGATGGGAATTGAAGGCAGCTTGTGTAAATGTGTATATATGTGTGTATCTGGGTATGTATACTTTGAAAGGTATGTACATGTATTGGGGTTTATGTATATACATGTGCGAGTGGGTTGGGTCATTTCTCGTCTGTTTTCTTGCACTTCCTTGCTGACGCGAGACTGCAATTAAGTATAAACATAATGTATACACATGACTGTTAGAGACTGAGTGAACAAATGTGGCCTTTTTGTCTGTTTTCCTGGCACTCCTTTGCTGAAGTGGGGGGTAATGATGCTGATTCTTGTGGGGTAGGGTAGCAACAGGAATGGATGAAGGTAAGTATATGTACGTGTCTGTACAGACGTTTGTGTGTGTGAGTGAATGGGCCATTTCTTTGTCCGTTTCATTGCACTACCTCGCTGACACGGGAAATGGCAATGAAGTATAAGATATATAGAGATATATATATATAAAGTTTGGTACAAACAGTTTGAAGAAACATGAGATAGATCTCTGAAAACACTGCACTAGTTGTCCTCTGCCTGCAGTGTTAAGGATGAGGCACTAAAGGCTAAGACACAACTCTCAAGTTCACCAATTAAGGATGCTTTTGCCACCCACTTGGTGTTCCTAGAGGGAATGGGCATTGGATAGATAAATTTATATGTATTGCTACTGAACTCTGCCTGCTTGAGGTTACACAGTCAAATTTCACCATTTTAAGAATTGCTCCAAAGGAGTTATTTTACTGCTATTGGAAGTCCTGGGGTGGATAGTGATTTGGAGTGATATACAGATGATAGTATGCTAACAGTGGATTGAACCAGGGCATGTGAAGCAGCCAGGAAAAACTGGAAAAGTCTATGGCCTGGTTTGGGTATAGTGCTATTGTTTGTGTATTGCACAACTTTATAATGGTTGAGCAAATGAGGCATTCATTTCTGGAATGCAACTTGGATTGAACAATTTCTCGGCAATTTCAGGATAATGAAATTAGACACGGTAGGTATCGGTTAGTAGGGAGCCAATGACCAGGGTATCAAGAGTGTTGGTGACAGCTGCACGGTGAGTCAGCACTTCAGTGGTTGAATTGCACTCCTCTGACCCAGGTAGCCATCTTTTCTTTCTGCCTCACCCTTGTATGGACTATTTGCATTCTGTCTGCAAATGTACAATTTTTTTTTTACAAACACAATTTGATACAACTTGCACAGCTCATTGTGTAACTATAGCTTTTCCTGCACTAAGCACTAGCCCTGCCTTTTAGCAGAATGGTAGGATCATTTAGGCAGGAGCAGTAGGTAGAAACAGTTAGGAGATAATAACATTAGGCAGGAGCACAAGGTAATAGTTAATAGAAACATTAGATGGAGGCCTCTGCAAACCCTTGGCTAGAGTTGCCCTCTGCCAGTGGCTTGTTATAGGTGAGGCATTAAACCAAGTGGCATTGTAGGTGCAGATTGTATTATTTTAAATCCAGCAACTTCTGGCTATTGCTGAACAAGAGTAAACAGAAGTTGACCTGAGGGAACCCCCCCCTATGTAAACATATTCCTGACCCCTAGTCTTGCCAGCTTATTCCACATACATATTGGTTATCAAAGGTAGAACAAAGCTTAAAACTGAAAATATTAAATATTTCAAGGAAGGTTTTTATTTTAAAGTACATTAGAAGTACATCAGGATCTTCATGGTTAGTTTTGCAGTTTTCACCGCACATTGTGCTGGAATTCCATGTCAAAACTTAAACTTGTTTATCCATTCTTGTGAATATTCATTCTAGCTTTAGTTCTGTATGAAAAACTTTGCCCTGCTCAATAACTATCTCCACAGAAATGCATACACCTTCATTACATTGGAGCTTAAACCACTCTGTAAGTACAATGTCTGATTCTGTATTCCTGGCACCTTTCAAAGTTTTTCGAAATTTTATACTTTTCTGGCTTCAATTTTTGGCAAAAACTTGAAAATCTGCTAATTTCTTTTTCATACACTGTTGACAAACTGATCTCGTGTACCTGCACAGTCATTACAGAAGTTCCTTCATCCGATTTTTTTAAACTCCACCTTTTCTAGCATAGATATATGGTCATTAGTACTAGCACCATCAGCACTTCTTGGATGACATCTTAAAGGGCTAAAATACAGCTGAATATAAGAAATTGACAAGACTTAATTACCTCGGCTGCAATGTAAACTGATTTGACACCTGCCATCCTGGTGGCAGATCAACAAACTTTTGCCGTACCATAGAGTGCCACAATAGAGGTACCTGTAATTGGTTATATTTTGATTATTATCATGGCTTTGAATTCCTTTGAAGGAGTTCCAGGATATGGAATTATTTTCCCAAAATTGTTTCTCTCACTACTGTTTTTAACACATTCCATATCTGGTTATTTTATGTAATTGTTTGATTGATTACTAGGTTCATTGATTCTTTAGTTTGATGTATTTGATATACTTGTCTTTGGATTTAGTTCAGTTCTACAGGATAGACATGTATTTACTCTTTCTGATTTTCAGGTTGTTTCCAGAGATTACAGTGGGCATATCAGTGGTACAAAGACATTTCTTCAGCCTCTGAGTATTTACAGAAACTTCAACCCTCTTTCAATTAATGGCATAAAAGTGGCAGACTTGGCATCCAAGTGCCTCACAAAGTCTGGGGAACAGGTTATTCATGGCCACTATACCTTCAGTTCCAGCATTAGTACTAGTAAGTCTTTAAGTGGTGTAAATTTGAATTTAAAGATGGATAGATTTTATGTAAATGGTTTGGTTTGTTTGGTAAGTGCATAATGTTGCCCAAAAAAGTATTTGGTTTGTTACAATGGATTTTTTTGAAAGCTGCAAGACTTCCTTTACCCTTTTTGCTCAAGCAACCCTTTTCTTGGTTCCCATCATGTTAACTTTGTTACATTTTTTTTCCTTTCCAATTTTTTGTACTTTGCGTTTTGTTTTTAAGCAGTTTATCCTAGTTTGAATAACTATTGTGTCCCCACATTATTATAGATGTTATACTCTGGTTTTGCTACATTAATACATGACTGCTAGTTGTTCAATGTGTACAAATGAGGCAGTTTTTAGTTTGTGGTTATATAACTAAGATAGGAGTAGCAAGGATATATATACTTGGGTTGATGTGCTGTCACTGGAATGAAAAGGGCATATGAAACTTGGGGGTAAACCATGGAAAGGTCTGTGGGGTCTGGATGTGAAAAGAGAGTTGTGGTTTTGGTGCATTACACAAGACCGAGACCAAGTGTGAACGAATGTGGCCTTTTTATTGTTTTCCTGGCACTACCTCACTGATTCAGGGGGTGGCCATACCGTTTCCTATGGAGTGGAGGTAGCGTCGGGAATGTATGAAGGCAAGCAAGTATGAATATGTAAGTGTACATGTGTATAGAAGATGTATGACAGCGGATGGAACCTTGGAAGCGGAAGTGAGTCACAGGGTGGGGGAGGGGGTGAAGGTTCTAGGAGTGTTGAAGAATGTGTGAAAGGCGAGAACATTATCTTGGAAAGCAAAAATGGGTATGTTTGAAGGAATAGTGGTTCCAACAATGTTATATGGTTG
>JAUUDZ010458763.1:0-12303 GCA_032361705.1 Panulirus versicolor | reverse complement strand
CACCCTGCCCTGCAGGAAACAGCATGCTACCTCCTGTGTCAGTGAGGTAGCACCAGGAAAACAGACAAACAGAGGCCACATCCACTCATGCTCAGTCTCTAGCTGTCATGTGTAATTTACTGAAACCACATCCAGGCCCCACAGACCTTTCCATGGTTTACCCCAGATGTTTCATATGCTCTGTTTGCCCATTGACAGCATGTTGACCCCAGTATACCACATCATTCCAATTCACTCTATTCTGTGCATGCCTTTCACCCTTCTGCATGTCCAGACCCTGATTGCTCAAAATCCTTTTCACTCCATCCTTCCACCCCCAATTTGGTCTCCCACTTCTCCTTGTTCCCTCCACCTCTGACACATATAACTTCTTTGTCAATCTTTCCTCACTCATTCATTCCATAATATCACACCATTTCAACACACCTGCTTCTGCTCAACCACATTCTTTTTATTACCATGCATCTCTCTTGCCCTTTTATTACTTACTCTATTTCACCTTAGGACCCCTTCCCTAGGGTTTCTTGCAGCTTCAGGGCTACTTTACTATCAGTAGCAATGAAAGGATGGACTCCTTTTGAGTGAGGTCTTCAAAAAGATTGTATACCAATGATACAGCCTCACTAAAGGTGACTTCTCTCTTGCAATAAAACTACTAGCAGATGTAGTCCAGTAATGCCTCTACAGGCACATAAGTGTCACACGGTTTGCTCTGTTTCTCAGAGTATTTCTCACGCAAGTTCTTCAGTGCACTCATCTGGTCTGCACACCATCTGCCATCAATGGAGCTACAATGTTCCCAGTTTTAACATAAGAATATTGCATCACTTTAAGTAAGCTATTCCTTGGAGAAACTTGAAATAGGCCATACCAGTTGATAGTATTTGTTACACATAAATCATGATTGAGATGTAGTTCGCTGTTTGTATCAGGGAATCATATTCCAACGTATTTCACGGTAATTATCAAATTGTAATGCAACCCATGATTATACGTTTATCTGTTAACTGTATGATTTCTTTTTCATATTGCTCATATTCATAAAATAATAAATGATGGCAGTTAAATACTGCAAAAGGGCCACGCAACAGTTACATATTGGAAATAGGAAGACAAATATGATATGCATATTTTCCTGTAAATTCATCACGATCGAAAGACACCCAATGATCACAGATCTTTGCACTTTTGTTGCATTATTTCCCAGAAAGGTCATAACGACTTTTAAATTTTATTTACTAAATAACCGTACCATGAAAGGAAGAAATTATATGTTTATAGACACCAAGAGGATAACAGAAAAGTATCTGTGTGGTATCACTTAGGAGCATGACCAATGAGATCCAAGAGACAAATAAATCAAGAATAAGATAAAGGAGTTCTTGTCTACCTCAATTTGCATAAGTGAGAGACAACATGGACTCGAAGAAAAGTTCTTGCGTGACCAGTCTACTAGATTTCTACAAGGGTGAGTAGTATCTCAGAAGAGACCTATGACTTTTTAGATATTATATTCTTGAATTGAAAGAAGGCCTTTTCATCTTAGAGGACTCATAATGAAGCTCAGATCAAAGTTAGGATACTGAAAAGGATGAAGCTCAGGACAAAGTTAGAATACTCAGACGGATTGACAGGCATCTGATTAAGAGTGAACAAAGAACACATGTAAATGCGCTTTTTAAAGACTGGATAAGAATGAAAAGGGTTGCCTGCTAGTGCCATTCATCATTTCCACCAAAATGCTTTTTCAAATGAGGCAAAATCATACCGGAATGTGATTTTTGACGCAAAAGAAATTCTAAGCTACAGGGACTGTGATATATAAAGACATCTAAAGGTACAGACGTAAATAGTGTAATTTTAGCTTCAACAAAGGAAGATTATGAAGGTGGAAGGGGGTCCGAACAGACCAGACGATGAATAATACAGCGAAGGAACCAAATTAAAGAATCGCACTGAGACAAGTTAACATCATGCTAAAGGTCTAAGCATGTCAAAGAAAATATGAGGCAAACTCTGTTATGCTCAAAATCAACGTTACTTTCAAGCTCATGTTGTTATGGACTAAGATGATAAGGAGAAGATACACAGCAGTTCACACTAAGGAGGAATAAGGCGTTTCATTCTGGTGTCCTCATTTGAAGAGCTACTTTGAACTTCTGTAAGGGATTTAATGGAAAGTAATAAGATTGGTATCAGGCCTGGGTGGATTAGGTCACATAGGGAAGAAAGCCCTTAATCTGCTCATAGTGGAAGAAATAAGAATAAGGGGAGAAATTATAACTATATACAGTTCCCTAGGAGGCCATGATGATTCTTTGATGTTAAAAATTCCAGAACAAGAGGGTATGATTACCGTCGCCGCACATCGGGAAAATTGTCAAGTATGCAGAGGAATATGACTAAGCATTTTACTAGCAGACCCATGTACTCGTGAAACAGGCCAACGAAAAACAAAGTAATTGAGGATAATTGGATACGATGATTATTAAGGATTGGGGCCTGTGAGTGTATAGCTCCAACGGTGGGGCCAGAAAAGATCCGTATTTTTCTAGATTTAATTTTGAATATGAAATGTGTCCGACAAAGCATCCTTTATGATAATCTGAAGTATCTTTCAAAATTTGTGTACCCAGAGCGTTTATTACTTAGATACGGCGTTAAGGGTAATTAAATGTTGGTGATCATAGTTGCCAAGTATTATTTTTAAATGTTTATTCTTCGCTCGGATGGAAGCGTTAGTCTCCTGTCTTAACTAATGTTTACATTTTCACGTTTTCTACTCGGACATCCGCAAGAACCAACTAGGTAATGTCTATGATAACTACGCAGATAAAGAAGTAGGAAGATCAAATACGTTGTCTTTGCCATATAGTCATTGAAGACAAAGTGGAAGCTGAAAGATATGGATGATAATCTCATAAAGAAGTCAGTAATATACCCAGGAAATGGGACGAAGGAGTACGCCGACGGGAGTAAGGTAACGAGTGATTATCTTGTGGAGATTTGTCCTCGATTAAGATTTAGGTACCAGTTTAGGGGTACCGCTTTGTAACCTTAGGGATGTGAATGAGTGTTTGCTTTGCAGTGGTAGTTAATTGTATTTAGAATACGCAGTGGATACTTACCGACTAGTCGGCACCAGTGGGTAAATCGATAGTTTGCTGACTTTCGATATTGATTATTTTCTTGCAGGTTAATTAGCTTTGTTGATCTGAGTTCATTCTGGGTGGATTCAATGGGAGGCATGTAAACATTATCACTGCCAACTCATGTTTGTTGTTAGCTAGTCACTACATTTTAAAAGCGACAGCTTTGGATTTACTCTTTTGGAAGATATCAGTCCAGAAGAAAAGAAGCAACCTATTTTGGTACAGTGCACTATATTTTTCCTGATATCTAACTAGTTGATTAAACCATGCATATGAGGAAAAATCAAATGAAATGATCTGTATGGTATATTTGATTCACAGTATTATCTTATTTTAACTAATATCATTTTGTAAACTTGACTCCTCTTGAGGTATATCCTGTGGACTTTTATGGTCTTCACTGTTATATCCTAGGATATAGAATTGTTCTGTATCCTCATACTGGGAAGTGCCTAAGCCTTCATAGATGTTGACAGTGTTGCTTCTTCTGTGCCTAACTTTGATTATTAATCGATTAATATCTTATATATCTGAACATCAAGTTTTTTTTTTTGCCTTTTGATTACTTAAAAGATGTGGTTATGCCTTTTTCCCCCTCACCTCTTGAATTACAAAAATACCCTGTTTTATGCTAATGAAGCTAAGATTTCAGTATTAAACTGGCAAACATAATTTGCAGTTTAGTCTCTAATTATGAATTAGAAAAATATCTTTCATGGCATCTAAAAGATGTTGGCAACAAACCCTTCAAAAAGAAGTTTTAAAGCAAAATCTGTTTCAGAGGAGTATAATGTAGGAGTGTCATGTATTCATTAATACATGGACTATAATTAATGTTTTTTATGCAAGGTCAAAACATTTTGTCCCAGAGGAAAGTGTTTCCACTTCCCAAGAGCCTTGTGTTAAGAGGCACCATGAATCTTATCATAAAGCCTGTTCAAAATACCCCGATGAGGTCTCAACAAATAAGATGAGTTAATATGAAAGTTATATACCTCTGTGGCAAAACATTTTTGAGGGCTGTCAAAGAGAAGTTAGCTATGCAGGCTGGTTATCTTATGGCTAAATAAACTGTATGGTGAGGATGGGAAATTATTTTCTGACAAAATTTGAGAAGTGTTTGGGAAAGTAATAGTGGGGAAATGTAATGATTGTTGTCAAATGTGATTATTATCATGCATCATGTTCTGAATCATTGTTGCTTTAAAAGTTTGTGTCTGAAATAAATGCGAAAATGGTAATACTTTGTAGTGATGAGAGAAATTGTATTACAGTTCATACTGCACTGGACTGTCAGCTTTAAGGCATTAATCAGATGACTAGAGTTATTGCCTCTGAAGATAAAGAAAGACTTTCAAGGCATCAAGTTTAATTATCTGTTTTTACTTTTCCATTTCTCTATCCTTGCCTAGACAAGTCACATTGTTTTCTGAAATATTCAAAGTTCAGGCATTATGTAATTCATGTATGGAATCCAAATGAATGATGAATACTTTTTAGGGGACAACATAGTATAGGCATGTATTGTAATGGTAAATTGGGGTCTTTCGAACTAGATATTTCCTATTTGTTGAACTGTTATGCTCTAGTTTATAATTTCCTGGATTACGTTGTCCTTCATTGTCATCTGTGCATCGTTCATTCATACTTTGTCCACCCATCCATTGCCTCTCTGTTTACCTGTTCTATGTGTGGCCATTTGTTGTCTGTCTGTTGTCAGGAGTCATGCTCTAAAGTTCAACTTGATCTTGGTCAAAGCTTGGGAAATCTAAATTGGATACTGATAAACATTATACACTTATTTTCTGGCCTCTAAATGATTGAATGCTATAAGACCTAAAACTTTTCTAGCCTATAAATAATTGAATGGTATAAGGCCTATAACTCTGGTTTGGATTTTGCCAGAGTTATGCCACTTATGAGCGAGTTTAACCACTAACTTAACCTTCTTCATAACTTGAAGAAGATTTAACCTTTGGCCATGAAACTGTATATAGTTGTTTCCCAGCTTCTAGAGAGTTGAATGGTATAAAACTCATAATTCTTGTATGATTTTTTTATGCCACTTACTGAAAGGTTTTACCCGGAACTTAACCTGGCTTATAACTTGAAGAAAATTCCACCTTTGGCCATGGAACTTAATCTATGGTTTTGATATTTCCCATACAGTATTTGCACCCATTATGTTTCAGTCCAAGTAACTGTGATGCACTACAAATAACAAGTATTTTGTTTTTCGCTTAACTGTAAAATTGATTAGTCTTTTATTTATTTATTCCTGTTTTCGTGTTTTGAAAACAGGTGACTTTTCACATTAAGACAGAAACATGTGAAGAAGACCCTTGTCTTATAGATGATAGTCATCAGTGGAAGGAACCAGTGGAACTTATCATTGGAAAGAAATTCAAACTTGAGGTGTTAGAAGCATGTATTCGCACAATGCTGCCAGGAGAAGTTGCTTCGTTTACCATTGATAAATCTGTAAGTTTTGTATCAACAATGTCTAAAATTTGACCATCATAAGTTTATCTTAATGCTTTTCTTGTCCATCTCTTCATAGTTTATAAATTATTTAACCATTGTGAAAAACAGGGACTTTCTGTTCTTTTTGATATTCTAATGGAATATATCTATTTAGAGGATAATGTTTTAAATGGAGTGTTTGTAGTTTGAGTTGAAAATGATATATAGATAGACTGATAATCATAATTGCTTGATTTTGAACTAGAGTCTTTCCATTTCTTATTTACAGCTACTTGCACCATATCCACTTGTGTCTAAAACGTTAAGGGAAGCATATGGGAAAACTAAAGTTGACAAAGACAAAAAACCACACCATTGCTGTGGAATGGGTTTTAAAGAAGGACTTGGTTATCCAGACTTGGACAAGTTGGTTAAGACACCGCAAGATTTGAAATTCACTATAGGTAAGTTATTCATAGTTAATAAGGCATGTTTGTAGAAAATATTATATATGTTTAGCTTAAAGTTAACCCTTAGTACTAAGTTTAGGCTATTTTTGATTTCTCACCAGCTTTAGGTTTTTTCAAAAATTGAAAAAATACAAAAAAATTGACTTTATGATTTGATTAGGAATAATTTTAAAAGACAAAGCATCTAGAAAATATCCTAGTGTTTTTCAAAGGTATCAGATCCCTGTTCTGAGTACTGTGTTAAATATTTCATAATATTACAGGCTTTGTTTATAATTCTTAAATTCCTCATGACAGCTCATTTCCCAAAGTTGAAGCACATGGCAACTGATTCCTTGAAGCTCATATATGTAGAAGAAAGTGCAATGAAAAATATATATCTAAGAAGTCAATAAGTTTCATGTTTCATTACCTTTCATATGGCTTCACAAAATGGTCATTGGATCATCATGAATTATGTGAAATTATTAGACCTCACTCTCTGGAATATCAGCCAGACTGAAACAATAGAGTTGTAGTGTTCACTTTAGGGTGCATTTGACCCTTGGGTGATGATAGATTTTATGCTGACCATACCATAGTTATAATTATTATTCTCAGAAGTAACAGGAACCCTTTATCTAATGTGTCTTAGATAACCAGGTTGTTGGATGGGCACATGTTTTCCCTTCTTATTTTTAAGACCATATTAACTGATAAGAGATCATAGTGGGCATGCCTTTTCTAGGAACTCACTCTATCTGTGGCACTCACTGCTGTACCCACAGCACCCTTTGAATTAGCCAGTCCTGTCAGTATTTTTTTTAAATACAGATGCTCAACTCATAATGCATAAGAAAAAACAATGCTTTTGATACTTCTTCTGCACCTAATCATATAAACAAAAAGATAATGAAATGTAAGGGAATTTAACTTTGTATGTAGGATTCGCCAATCCAGTGGATTATATGATTTTCCTAAACTAGGAAGAGCTAAATCTTATTCTGAAGAATTGAATTTTTTATGTCTTTTGGGCATGTTTTCATAAATTAAGGGGGGAAAAGAGAGATTTTGCAATTTTTTTTTGTGCTAGGGAGGCCCCCAAAATCATTAACACCAAAAACATTAACGAAAGTTAGTTGACTCTTTCATTAATAAATTAATTCCAAAGGGTTCTTGACAAGCATGAATATATGATGCTTGTAAAAAATATATGTGGAATATGCGCACACACATATGATATACAGCACTTGTCCAAAGAAGTATGGGATTTTGGTGTGCATTTCAAGATCTGGGAGTACTGTACTGTACTATATACAATACATATGCTGCAGTACAGTACCCTGGAGGGAAACACTTTTTAAGGGGTAAATTCAAATTATAGTAGTTAGTACTCTTAAATAGTCTTTTGTGTATATATCAGTTTTGCTGTAGAAGGGTTGATAGACATTAAAATGACAGCTTAGCAATTTGTAATGCTATTTAGAGCCAAATAGAATATATACAGCTTGCTTGCTCATCATTCCATATATTATTTTACCCCTTGATTTATTGTTTCACTCCCACCATTTGAAGTTCTCTTTTGTCTCTACAGAATTATTCAAGGTGGCTGGAGCGGGATCTTACGAGAAAGAATTTTGGGCTATGACCGAGAATGAACGACTTGAGAGCATTCCAGTCCTAAAGGATGAAGGCAATGCCTTTTACAAGAAAGGGAATCATGAAGCTGCTAGTAAGAAATATTCTGAAGCTCTTGGCAGACTTGAGCAACTTATGTTGAGGTAAGTTAATACAGTATTTAGAATTTACCCTTGAATGATTACTGCAATGTTAATTGATGGAAATGAAATTGTTTGTGATGTTAGCTAGTACTAGGCTTTTACTGAAACATGCTTTTGTTTTGAACACCTTGATTTTTATACATTTGAATAAGCTTTATTTGTGTGGCTATTTTTACATAGATACATTTTGGTGCTTCCTTTTTTTTCCTGATGAGCATGACTTCTTATACACCAGTATTTATGAATTCATATTTTTCATGTGAAGTTGATATCAGTCAAATTGGTATAATTAGCTCTTGTATATGGTGACACCACATTTCTTCAGAAAATTGTTAGAAGCTTAGTTGTTAATTTTTGGTAATTGTTACAAAGAAACATCTTTAAAGGTTGCAGCTCCTTTGAATTGGATTTTTTGAGATTGAGTTACCATAGAGTGGTAGGTGCTGCATTCATTATTGGTCAATGAATGTTATAGTTTTATGATACTGTTAACTTTTTGGAGAGAGGGGCAGGTTTGTAAGGGGGGGCCTTAGAGGTGACTTGCTTACTGTTTGGTAATGAAAAAGCACTCATGACAGATTTGAGTGAGAAATTGCTGAAGCTGATGCATGAGTTAGTGTTCGTGAAAGGAGAGCTAAAGAGTAAATGTGAATAAAAGCAAGATTAGTATGTTTGGCAATGGAAAGAGACACATTAGGCAGTGTGCAAGTTTGAATGGAGAAGACTTGGAGGTAGTGGAGTATTTTAGATACCTGGGGGTGGACATGGCAGTGAATGAAACTATAGCAGCATAAATCTTGGACACATTTAGGAATGTTTGGGAAGAGAGGTCGCTGTATGTGGGGGCAAAGATGGGTATTTTTGGTTGTAATGTAGTCCCAGTGGTGTTTTATGGATGTTAATCATGGGCCCTAAATGACAAATTATGGAAAAGGGTGAATGTATTGGAAATGAAATGTTTAAGGACAGTGTGAGGTGTGAGGAAGGATTATCAAATAAGAAATGATAGGGAATTAGAGAGGTAAGATGAGTATATATGAAAGAACTGAAGAATGTGCTGAAATGGTTTGGACATTTAGATAGGATAACTAAGAAGGTATACATGTTGGAAGAGGAGGGAAGAAGGAAATAGGAGGGCCATGGAGCAGTTGAAAATATATGAAAGTGGGGAATATTATGGATGATGTCCCCAGCCATTCTGATGTTTTTTATGTTTAGATTGTAAGCATCTTTGTATAATAGTAACATACCAGGGTAAAAAAAAAGAAATTAAGGCTACATTTTGCAATGCTTAAGTTGCCAACACCTCAGGTGTACAAGATGATGTACTCTAGTTTGAAGTTTTAGTAACTTTTATAGTTTAAAGTTTTAGTAACTTTTATACAACTTGACAATATGTTTACTTCAGATTAAGAGTAGTAAAGTTTTCATTTTTCATGGATTCATATTCTTCTGTGATTATTAACTTTGCGTACATTACCTCATTATTGCTGATTAATTTTTTGAGAAATATCTTCTAAGAATAGATGAGTAATGTGAGAGGGGAGAATGATTTAGATTTTTTTGTAATATGTAATGATGAATGTCAGTAGTTCGAAGGGCCTTGAAGATTAGGGAAAAGGTAGGGTTAATTAATGTCCATAGTCAGCAGAACCTGAGATGCTTTACTAGCTTTCTGTTACAGTTGACATATACTGATATTACTGATACCTTATTTTCCTTGTTATTTAAACAATATATGATTATTATAGTTTCATATAGAATTTATTTGTTTGGAGGTTTATGCACTATATTGATTCACATGGACATAAACATGATCCAGCACAATTTTTACCATGAGCTGGGACATGGGAGGTGACAGTGTTATGAGTACATTTCAGCGATAACAATGGAAGTTAAAGTAGATATTGGCCATTAGGTAAAGATGGATAAAATTCTTATATTTTCTGTTGATTTCTAATTGTTTCACTGACTTTATTGTAAGGTTACAAATTTTTTTAATGGTCATAGTCTTGTCCCCACCATTGACCTGCTTGTTATTGTACTTTAAGAAGGATTGTCCAGTCATTCTCTGCTCACAAATTTTTCATTGCCATTATTGAGTGAATTGCCCAGTAAAGTAATTTCTGAAAAAAAAGAAAAAAAAGAATAAGAATGTGATGCATGGAAAGCAAAGAACTGCTCTTGTTTCTTCTCCCAGTTTTATATACGTGTTATGTATGTAACCGGGTGACTGTGCTTAATTTTACGCATTTGCTGCTTGATTATAGCATGGAACTGTACATTCTATATGATTAAAGCTTTAACAAAGGGCTTGCATTACTGATGTCCTCGGCTGACTGGGTCTAGGCTGTATGTTCTATATGATTAAAGCTTTAACAAAGGGCTTGCATTACTGATGTCCTCGGCTGACTGGGTCTAGGCTCAGAATATTCTTTTACAAAATATGGGTGGTAAATACCATCTTCACTGGTATGGAACTTTATTGGTGTTTTTGCTAAAAAAAAGTTCAACAAAAACTTTAACATTGATTGGGCACATTTGAATCCATGTCTGTTATACTATGTCATCCCTTATGACAGAATTGCGCTTGTAAAGCTTTCTCCAAATACCACCATCACTTTATGCCTTCATATGTCTCCACAACCATTCCCCTTTAACACATCTGCTCATCATGTCTTCGTTTTCCCTTACTTCAATTTCACTCGGATTGTTCAAATATATTCTTTTAGATGTTCTTGATTTTTTACATCTTAAAGCAAGGTGTTATTGTAAAGTACTAAGATTTATTCGTTATAACATTCAGAGATTAATTGCATGTCTTAGTTTGAATAGTTCATCTTATCCATTTTCTGTTGTGTTACATGATTTTTTAGGTTCATGTTCCTAATGCCATGTACTTGCTCCTGTTTCTGTTTGTGTAAAAGAAAATATGAACTGATTAGATTTAGTAGCTGCTAAGAATAAAATATTCACAGAGAGAAACCTGGTGATGAAGAGTGGCTGAAACTGAATGAGATGAAGATGCCCCTTCTTTTGAACTTTTCTCAGTGCCAGCTCTTGCAGGGTGAATACTATTCGGTTATAGAACACTGCACCACTGTTTTGGAAAAGGATCCAGGTTGGTATTGCAGCAGCCTTGTAGAGATTGGTTTAATTTTTTTAGAGAAAAGGAAAGCATATCAGAACAACAAACATGTTTATAAGCTGATGTAATGTATTTACAATGTAGTTTGCTTTGCAAGCATAGAATATTTAAAGTGAAGCACTATCCAAGATTGATCGTGTGTGTTTTGAAGCATTTTGGGTTGTCTGTAGTTACTGATTAGGGGTTTTCACATATTTTTATCTTTCTTCTTTGTAAGTAAGCAGCACTCACAAAGGGAAATTTATTTCAGATTAAGGGATTTCAACACTACTCATGTTCTGCAACCTTAAATTATGCATTGATTTTCTGCCTATAGAGGATGGCATTTCCCAAATACCCATGTCCATAAGTTACATCATCAAACTTTAGAAAGTACTTCTTGTTCTTTTCAGGGAAAGATAGTCATAAGCTACTTGAACTTGACTGAAACATGCATGAAGTAGTTACTGATTAGGGGTTTTTACATATTTTTATCTTCTCTTGTCAGCAAGCAGCACTCACAAAGGGAAGTTTATTTCAGATCAAGGGATTTCAACACTACTCATGTTCTGCAACCTTAAATTATACATTGATTCTCTGTGTATAGAGGATGGCATTTCCCAAATACCAATGTCCATAAGTTACATCATTAAACTTTAGAAAGTACTTCTTGTTCATTTCAGGGAAAGATAGTCATAAGCTCCTTGAACTTGGCTGAAACATGCATGAAGTTTTTGAAAATCACCAAACCTACATCTTCTTTACACACCACTTCACATGCCCAGCCCAACAGTCACATAGCACAGTTAAAATAATAGAGTTGATACACTTTGTTTGTAGGAATAGTTAAGAAATCTGGCAGAAATGTTTGTTGGATACTGTGGGTATGATGAATCAAAATAAAGTGTCTTTGAGTATATTAATGTAATTCCAACAGATTTAAAGTTATTTGTGTAACATCAGGATATTTTTGATAAGAAAAATAAGTATTAGTGAGAAAAATGAGTTGGGAAAGAGTATAGAAGTATCACAACTGATATTCTGTTAAGACATGTCTGGGGAAACATATGGAAAATCATCCTTTTATGGTTTTCATAAACAGTGACTTAAACCAGGAACCACAGTCATAATGTATTTTCATTTATATATATTTGTTATACTTTGTCGCTGTCTCCGCCTTAGAAAGGTAGCGCTAGGAAACAGGCGAAAAAATGGCCCAACCCACCCACATACACATGTATATATATACACGTCCACACATGCACATATACATACCTATACATTTCAACATATACATATATGTACATACACAGACATATACATATATACAC
>JAUUDZ010458752.1:0-12303 GCA_032361705.1 Panulirus versicolor | reverse complement strand
CAAACCACCTCACACCACATATTGTCCTCAAACATCTCATTTCCAGCACATCCACCCTCCTCCGCACAACCCTATCTATAGCCCACGCCTCGCAACCATATATCATTGTTGGAACCACTATTCCTTCAGACATACCCATTTCTGCTCTCCCAGATAACGTTCTCGCCTTCCACACATTCTTCATTGCCCCCAGAACCTTCGCCCCCTCCCCCACCCTGTGGAACCAACTGCCAAGTACAGTAGTGGAAGCTACGTGGATCTTTAGGTAGTTTTAAATGAAGGTTGAAAGTGTATATGGGTTCAGGCGGTTGGTTGTAGGGTTGACAGACTGCCTAGCATGGGCCAATAGGCCTCTTGCAGTGTAACCACTTCTCATGTTCTTAAGTATATGAGCACCAAGACCATATACCCACCGTGGTTATCCTGTTCACACAACGTCCGTTATTCTTTAGTTCAGATTCTCTTCATTCAACGGCTATAAAATTCACTGAGAATATGCACGATCCTGTGTCGTACATATTGTCTATTGGCATCGCCAGCCAACAGTGTCAAGTAGATTTTTTGTAAACCAGAATTCTTGGTGTATGTGTACATCAGGAGGGATTGGTCGCGTTCACCTGTGACATGTTGAGGCGACGTGTGGTCTGAATTGCAAGTTTGGCCCTTTCTCCGTTGTCCATTAAAACTATGATATATTCTAAACATGGTTAAAAACAATGACAAACTTGTATACTATGCGTCCAACTGGTTTTTATAGGATGCAGAATTACAGTATCCGCTAACATAAATTGCTAACACTGGATGAAGCGGGGTATGAAATGTTTTTAGTTCAGGCTGAAAATGATATGCTATGATAAAATCAATCTATAAAGCATATATTATCATGGCTATAAACGAAATTCTCCCAAGGTGGTGCTTGTACGGTTGCCTTAACATAAATAATATCAGGATGCATATATGATAATCATTTCCATTGGAGAGAGATCAGCTTTAAACCCACATCTTGGATGGAAAAGCCCATGAATAACAGCTAAGGGATTAAACATGGATACATGATTCAGCCTGTGGTGATATATGAACCATGAAAGCAAATGGCGTAGTAACCAATTCTTTAGGGGCCCATAATTTAGGAGAAGAGCTGTGTTTATGGAAGGATGCAACTTAACATTTCTATTAACTAAATAAGTAACAGCATACATGGATTTCCACCAATCTCTAATTTTCATAGTTTTTAGCCAATTCAAGAAGTCGGCAAAAGACAAGTATATTAACCAGGGGACGATAAGAAACGGTGCTATATAAGAAAATCTGAATACTGTTTGTTTGTCGTGGTTGGCCCTCGGTGCCAGCTGATCAGTTGCCAGTGTGACGCACGTGCTGGTCGGGGCAACTGGTAGCTGCTGTGTTACCTTCACAAAACCATCATCTACACGCAGAACTAGAAAGAAGATAACAGCTCCACACTCTTAGTTTATCTCCAATACGCTAAACAGGCAGTGAAAGCTCACAGTTAAGGTTATAGATTAAAAATTGTCGTAACCTTCATGGCTCACCCATAGTGCACCTAAGAATTTACTTAACCCATGAAAGCATTGAACCTGGCAAATAAGTTATCAAGATAAATAAGCGAGACTAGTGTACACCTTAAATAAGTTATCAGTATAAATAAGCGAGAGTAGTGTACCCCTCAGATAAGTTAAAGGTATAATTAAGCGAGACCAGTGTACACCCATAAGCGCTTTTTATGCCCTCTACATTTGGATGATTTTGATATATTTTTGTCACAGTAGTTTAACGTAGTTTTTCTTGAATTGGCGTGATGTGGTAGAGCTGATAGTTTCATTTGGTTGTCTATTACAGGAGTCAGCCAATCTCTATGGAGTGTGTAATGTTTTTACTCCTTTGATTCTTGAGTAAAATCTAGTGATCTTCCTGTCTTAACTTGCTCCTGTTCTCTAGAAAGAGCTTTGAGCTGTTGATGTTCTATAGTTTTATGATTTTATTAAGTCCCCTGTTTCTTCTTCAGTGTAGTTAATCTGAGTCGATGCAGTCTTTCTTCATATGTCAAGTTTCTTAACTCTGGAACTATTTTAGTTGCTCTTCTATGGACTTCTTCGAAAGCAGTTATATCTTCTTAAATAAGACCATGCCTGAACAGCTTACTCCAGGTATGATCTCAAGTGACTTGTAAATAGTACGCTATCTCAATCCTGCCTTTTGACTGGCTTTTCTCCCTATATTTGAAATGTGGTTTGTAATTTTCATATCCCTCATCATCAGTGCTCCCAAGTCTTTAATTTCCTGCCACAAGTTTTTACCAAACATCTTATTATCTATTTTTACAATACTGCAACCAAATTGCATCTATCAACTTACATTTATCTGAATTGAATTTTAATTTTCATGTGTCTGACCAAGTCATTTGTCGTTATAGATCACCTTGAAGAGTATCTGCTTTTATTGTAAATTTTTGTGCCATCTGCAAATTATTTACAGATTGTGAGATCTTTTACAAATATCAGGAATATAATTGGCCCAAGAACTGGTCCCTGAAGGTGAGGTACTCCACTTGTCAACCCACTTGAACTTGGATTGTTTTTCGTATCTTTAACCAATCACCGATAATCACATTTTACTTTTCTTGTGTCTATATTTTGAATATGGTGTTTAACAATGTAGAAATGTGTTCTGTGCACATCCCTTTCTCTTTATAGCTTTTTGAAACATTTCTGTTAAGCCATAGAGGTTTCCCTTTATTATATGTAGTTCTTGGTATAATATAGTCTGATACACTCGTAATATGCTCTTTCAAATATATTCCATGCTTATGAGATTTTTTCCTGCAAAAATTTTCCCAGTCCAACTTAAAGTGCTCGAGGGAGTTCCCAGAGGGAATAGGCATCAGAGTTACGAAAAGATAGTTAGATTGGAAAATCTAAAAGTAAAGTGGTGTTATAAGGCTGATGATGCTAATAGCTTTTGATACTGAATTATTTCATTTTGCAGTGGTAATGTTTAAAGAATTGAGTTAAATGGCAGAATATGATGTAGTGGGTAGGTGAACGGTAAAGGTGTATTTTAGTTCCGCATCAAAACAAGATTTTTACCTCGGCTCTCTTAAGGAACTCTTTGAATTGAGGCTAGTAAAAGGGGTCTTTGTCTTTCAACACATACCAGTGGTTACTGATACAGTGTACCTGTGTAAATCTGGTTGCCTTTCTTTATGTGGCTTTTGAGTATGCTGCTATCAGAAGAGGATGGTCTAGAACATGAGCCAGTTGTCATCAAGGATGTCATTATTTTTTTGCTCTTGGACAATCACATGGCTCTGTCCATAGGTAAGAAATTTAGGTTGTGAAAAATTCAAACCATTTTTCTATTGTAGGGAGAGCCCTGTAAGTATCCATTTATTTTCCCTTTCCTTCCTTGTGTTTCTTTACTTTTTGGAAACCACTTCTTGATTCTAGACAATAGCAGGGCCCCAGCCACAGTATATTCAGTGAATGAATACACTGTAATTGAGAGACTTGAGAGGTGGTTAGACTGCACCTCATCTTGTTGCCATGAAATAGTTGGATGAGCTGTTAAGTTGTTGTTGAGTCTAGTGAATGAGCATCTAATAGCTTCATGTTTTATGATGAATACACTTCATTTTTTTGGGTAAAATTGTTTTAATCTTCCATTGAGCAAATGCTCTCTAAGATGCTTATTGGTTTTTGCCTACAGTAGAGATATGACTATTCACCTTTCAGAATGTACTTTTCATTGCCAATGGAATTCTCTTCAGTTTAACTGAAGTGCAATATAAAAAGGAAGAAATTATGCCTTGCTTCAATTGGATTTGGAGCAGTTTCATTCAGTAAGGTAATAAGTATGGGAATTGTGTAGAAAGACTTTCTTCCTTGGAGTTTTTCCTTGCAGTCAAGAATGAAATGACTGAAATTTGATGTTACATCATGAAAGACACAGTAACCTGTAAAAGGAAATTATTGTAGTTGCAAGAAAACGTTTGGTAGGGGATGACACTTCAGCATACAGTGTGAGGGTTTGTGATTGTCCGTGAACTGAAATAAACTTCTTACTGCAAGTAGTTGAAGGAATAAGCATATGGTAAAGCTGCCTCTTTTTCTATTCACTTTGCCAACATTTGTCATCTTTTTAGTTACCTCTCTTATGTAGAATACCATCTGTTTAGTACCACTCTTAATGTCTTCTCTCTGATGTTGTCAACTGCCTCCTTTCCATATCCAACTACAATCTTCATTCACAGTTCTGGTTCAAAGGTGGTGTCTGTGCTTATTCCAACATCATTACACTTGTTGCACTCCTTGAGGACCTTGAGTCCCTAAACTTTGGTATTATCTGGCTCAAGGTCTGTCTTCCAACTACCAGACTTTCCCTTTGTTTTGCGCACTGCTTTCTTAAATTACATATTTTATGTCTCTTCAACTATCTAAACTTCTGCCATGAGACTGTGGCATCCTCTTACCCACAACCTGAGATCCTCTACTTAAAAGATTTCAGCATTCATGATATGGAGTGGTTGAATTCCTCCCAACAGATGGAGGGGGATTGAAGCCCTCACATTCTCCATTCTTACTGATATAGAGCTATCCATCTCCCACCTCACCCATATTCATGACCACTATGACCACTCTTAATATTCTGGATCTGTTTTTCAACTCTAATCCATCCCACTGTAACTACACACACTCTCCTGATTGGTTCTTCTGATCACACACTCATAAATGTATCTACTTTAATGGCACTTCCCCCTCTAGCAGCCCATTCTAAACAGACCTCAACAAAACTGACTGGAATTATGAACGAAAATTCTTGTCTGACTGTGTTTAGGTAAATTACTGTTTCTTATGTGCTGATGGTTGTGTCTCTGCCAAGTGTATAGCAGAGATAATTGATGTAAGAATGAAAACATTTATCCCCTCTTCCTCCAAGATGACATGTGTTCCCATTCTGAGCTCTTTCAGGCAAGGGATCAGGCATAACAGGCTTGGAAAAACTCTCCTTCCTCCAACTTCCATTGAGCATTTATCACAGCCCATAATCATTGCAACTGTTATGCACGAGGTAAAACATTCCTTTACTCAAAGAAAGTATGATAGCCTCTCCTCTTCATCCACTAATAGGTCTTTCTTGTCTTTAGCTAAGGGCATCACTGACAACTTGTATCACTCTACTTCTTTCATTTTCTGTTCTAACGGCACTTTAGCTGTCTCTCTTGTAGACAAAAGAACCCTCTTTGACTCCCATTTCTATTTTACTCTTACTCTTCCTTAGGTGACTTAACTTTCCCTTATCCCCTGATGCTGCTCTTACTAATCCTATGTCACTTCCCATAATCTTGTTTTGATATGTCCTTAGAGTGCTTCTCTCTCTGGATATATGCATATCTTATGGTCCTGATGGCATCCACCCATGCGTACTGATAGAGTGTGCCTCAGAACTTTCACCTGTGCTCACTTTCTTTTCCTTTTCTGATTAAAACCACTATTCCTACTTGAAAGCATGCATTGGTACATCTCATCCCTAAGAAGGTTGACCATTCTGACCGTCATCGTGTTACTTTGAGGTCTACCATTTCCAAAGTCTTTGAATCCCTTCTCAGTTCCCATATCATCAGACATCTTGAATCTCAGTCTTCTTTCTGATCACCAGTACGGCTTCCACACGGCAGGGTCCACAGGTGATATTCTTTCTTGTCTTACTAATTTCTAATCATCATCCCTGACAGATTTTGGGGAATTCTGTGTAGTTGCCCTTGACATATTCAAAGCTTTTGACGTGGTGTAGCATTGGGGTTTCATCTCTGAGCTCCCCTTTTTGGTTTCCCATTCTTATTTGTTCCTCTCTGGCCGATCTGTCTCTATGAGTGTGAATGGTTCAGCCTGTCCCCTTTGTTCCATCAGCTGTGATGTCCCTCAAGGTACTATCCTGTTTTCAACCATTTTCCTAATTTCTATCAAGGATTTCCTTCCACAAATAACCAAGTGCACTTGTATGCTGATGATTCAACACTGCATTCCTTCTCATCCTTCAGGTCTGCTCTGTCTTCTCTCTCTTGATTCACATCTCATGCCGATGCAACTTCCTTAATAAACTCAGACTTGGACTAGATATTTCATTCGAGTAGACAATATCTGGTTAAGTTTAATGTCTCCAACACCCAGTTTCTACCTATCTCTTTATTGAAAATTCCTCAACTTACCTCTCTCCTTCAACAGGTTTGTAATTCCACCTAGTCCCAGTGCACATACTTGGTATTATTGTTACATCCACTCCTTCTTTGAACTCTATATTATGGAAATAGCTGTCTGCCTCTTAGAAACTGAGAGACCTGTTTAGATGGTGAAATTTCTTTTCCCAACAGTTACTCCATTAATACAAATGATTGTTCTGACCTTGTATGGATTACTACTCTATCATCTGAGGTGGTTCTAGCTCTGCATCCATACTTGACAGAATCGAGTCAAAAGTGGTCTGACTTGTACACTTTTCTGGGCTAACTTCAAAACTTGACCTGCTTTGGTTTTTGCTTCCAAGAGCAGGCCGAGTGTGAACCAACACCTCTAGCTAGACCCTGCAATACTTGGCAAGCTGCTTTATTTCATGATTATTGTGAGGCCATTGGTAACTCAAGGGTAGGCCGATTTGATAACCTTTTCTTTCCTTACACCTTAAAGCTTTGGAACTCTCTTCCCTATCATGTCTTTCCCAATAACTATGTTCCAGCACATTTGAAAAGACAGGTTTTTCACTTCCTCCAATATGTAAATACTTTCCCTTGTCTTGTACTTTTCCCTTTTGTTAACCTCTATATTTCAATTAAGGTCCAGCCTTGATGTGGACTTTCATCTGACTGGAGCCTTCAACATAAAAAAAAATGACAGGTTAATAACTATTAACTGCAAATAGTTGTTAAAGGTAGCCTATTTATTAAGTAAAGTAGCTAACATGTTGAGTAGGTGTCTGAATTATAATCCAATTATCTTTTTATTTTAGGTTATGCAACTATGGCCATCTCAAATGGTAATCCTTTGAATAAACCCAGAGATACTGAAGAGGAATCAAATCTTGAAGACAGTGGTAGTGAAGTAGAGTTTGGGAATGATAAAGAAGCAGAACTAGGAGGGGATTGCAAAATGGAAGCTGAAGATGGTAATGATGTGGAAGATATCAAGGAAATGGAGGAGGAGGATAACATTCTAAATCAAGTCTCAGAAGAAAAATGTAATGTGGTTAAAGCAAAAGATATAGCACAAGAAGATATTGCCTCAGGTAATAAGAAAGAGGGTGAGAGTGCTGTAAATTACAGTGCCTGTGATGACTTTAAAAGTAAATTGGTGTCTGATCAAGCTGTAGTTTCTGTAAAGAGTACTATAAGAAATACCAGAGTAGTAAAGGATACTAGTAGTGAATCCGAGATGGATTCTGAAGATGCTAATGATAGTGTTGATGATTTTGGTGATGATGATGAGAGTGACAAAAACAGTGAAAGTGACAAAAAGAAAGACAAGAAAGTTGGCAGCAGAGGTCTAGCAAATGTGATGGCTAAGATCTTAGCAACAAAGAAATCTGAAAATGTAATATTATCAAAAGCAAAGAAAGATAAGACATTCATTAAGGAAGCAGAGGATATAAGTGATGACAGTTTTGAGGTTGTTGATGACAGTGGGAAAGTTAAGAAAGAACCAAAAATCAAGGAGGAGAAAGACAACAAACTGGTCACACAGTCATTGATTAAGAAAGAATTAGAGGTAAGTTACAGCAGCCATTGATTCATATTATTAATGACTTAAGGTAACTCATGGTTATACTGTTAAGTCTGATTAATAAAACTTTATAAATTTTTATGTTGCTGTTTTATATACGTAATTTTATAACAAAATCACAGCCACTGTAGTTCATTATACTGATGCTTTTATACTTCAGATTACCATTTGGCTGTAGGAATGTCTTCAGGCATTTGTATTTTCAGCTTTTAGTCTGTTAACCTGTCTCTTTTTCTCTCAAAACTTTTGTTTGTTAAGATATTGTGTAATTAGTTTTGTTTCTTCCTTTTTATTCTGTTTATCCTTTCTTTGGTTTTTATAGTCTTTAATCTTGTATATCTTTCATCTTCCCTTTTGATTTAACAGACCAGTCAAAATTATAGGTACAGGTAGCATACCTCGTAATATCAGTAGGTAACAGAAAAGTGGATACGACTTGATTGGTCGCCTCTTATTCAAATTACTCTTTATTTTGCTAAGTCTGTTTAAATTAGTAGTTCTGATGCTGAGAGCCACATGTGAATTGTATATTGTCTCTAGGTATGCGCTTTATTCAGTGGCTTGTAGGCTGCACATGTCTCATCAGGATTTGCCAGGCATTGACATAGAAAGTCTTACTTGAAAGCACTTCCTTGTTTTGATATGGAAGTGCAGTGAATGTTGAAGGCTCCAGTCATGGACAAAAGTCCACATCAAGGCCAGGCCTTAATTGAAGCATAGAGAGAATTACGAAATGGAAGAAGAAAAGACAAGGGAAAGTATTTACGAATTTTGGAGGAAGTGAAAGGCTTGTCTTTTGAAATGTGCCAGGTCATACTTATTGGGGAAAAACATGAGAAGATAGAGAGTTCCAAAGCATCGACACGTAGGGAAAGAAGCAGGTATCAGTATGACTTACTCCTCAGCTGCCAGTGGCATAACAATAATCATATGATGTAGCAGCTTGCTAAGTATTGCGTGGCCTAGCGAGTGGTGGGGGCACACAAGCAGCCAGCTCTCAAGAGCAAAAACCAAAGTAATACCTATAGAAGAGGGAAAGTGAACCAACATTGTGGCATAGGACAAGGGGGTCAAGTTTGGAAGTTAGCCTGGGATAATTTATAAGTGGGATTGCTTTTGACTCAACTCTGTCAAGAAAGCATATAGAGCTAGAACCACCCTTAATGTGAGAGCAATACTCCACACAAGGAGCAACATCTAAACAGGACACCCAGTTTCTTACAGGCAGACTTAGCTATTCCTTGAATGTGGGGTTTCCAAGAAAGAGTGGATGTTACAATAATACCAAGTATGTTCATTGAGTCAAGAGGTGGAATTACAGAGCCATCAAAGGAGAGATGAGAGTTGTAAGTAGTTTTCTATAGAGAGATGGGTAGAAATTGGGTCTTGGAGGCATTAAACTTATCAAGATTTTGTGTACCTCACTGAGATATCCTGTCCAAGTCTCAGTTTATTGAGGAGTCAATGTCAAGATGAGATGCAGATCGAGTGAGAGAAGAGGGAGCAGAATTAAAGAATGTGGATGAAGTAGTGTTGAGTCCTCAGCATATGAGTGCATTGGATTATTTGTGAAGGAGAGGAAATCATTGAAAAAAAAGGAGAAAAACTGTAGGGAACAGGACAAAACCTTAGAACACCACTGTTGATGGAGAAAAGGGGGGTGGCTGATTCATCAACAACCACAGAGATAGATCATCTGGAGTGGAAGCTAGATATGAAGGAGCAAAGTGAGGGAGGGAAGCTCAGGGATGAGATCCTAATGCCACACTTTGTCAAAATCCATGGATGAGTCAAGGGCAACTATACATGATTCCCTAAAATCTTTCAGGGATGATTACTAGACATTGTTAAGATAGGAAAGAATATCACCAGTGGATCTCATTTTACGGAAGTGATACTAGTGATCAGAGAGAAGACTGTGATTTTCAATGTGTTTAAGGATATGGGAGTTGAGGAGGGATTCACAGACTTTGGAAATGGTAGACATTAAAGCAATAGGACAATAGTTAGAGGAGTCAGAATGGTCACCCTTCTTAGGGATGGAATGTATTAATGCATTTTTCCAAGAAGGAAAAGTTTTGGTTTTTATGCAGAAATGGAACTGATGAGCAAGCACAGGTGCAAGTTCAGAGGCACACTCTTCATTACATAGGGATGGATGCCATCAGGACAATAAGCCTTGCTCGTTTCCAGAGAAAGAAGCACTTTTCGGACAGTCCAAAAAGAGATTATGGGAAGAGGCATAGGATTAACAAAGGGAGCATGAGAGGGTGAAGGAATGTTAGAGTTATCCAAGGTGGGGTTAGAGGAGAAACGGGAACCAAAGAGAGTTGCTCTGTCTTTAGGAGAGACAGCTATAGTACTGTCAGAATGGGAAAGTGAAGGAAAGGTAGAGTGACAGAAGGGAGAGTGGCCAGGTTGTTGTGGTGATCACGAGAGAGTGGCCAGGTTGTGGTGGTGATCATGGGAGAGTGGCCAGGTTGTGACGCTGATCATGGGACAGTGACCAGGTTGAGGTGGTGATCATGGGAGAATGGCCAGGTTGTGGTGGAGATCATGGGAGAATGGCCAGGTTGTGGTGGTGATCATGGGAGAGTGGCCAGGTTGTGGTGGTGATTATGGAAGAGTGGCCAGGTTGTGGTGGTGATCATGGGAGAGTGGCCAGGTTGTGGTGGTGATCATGGGAGAGTGACCAGGTTGTGGTAGTGATCATGGGAGAATGGCCAGGTTGAGGTGGTGATCATGGGAGAGTGGCCAGGTTGTGGTGGTGATCATGGGAGAGTGGCCAGGTTGTGGTGGTGATCATGGGAGATTGGCTAGGTTGTGACGGTGATCATGGGAGAGTGGCCAGGTTGTGGTGGTGATCATGTGAGAGTGGCCAGGTTGTGGTGGTGATTATGGGAGAGTGGCCAGGTTGTGGTGGTGATCATTGGAGAATGGCCAGGGTGTGTTGGTGATCATGGGAGAGTGGCCAGGTTGTGGTGGTGATCATGGGAGATTGGCCAGGTTGTGGTAGTGATCATGGGAGAGTGACTAGGTTGTGGTGGTGATCATGGGAGAGTGGCCAGGTTGTGTTGGTTATCATGGGAGAGTGGCCAGGTTGTGTTGGTGATCATGGGAGAGTGGCCAGGTTGTGGTAGTGATCATGGGAGAGTGGCCAGGTTGTCTTTGTGATCATGGGAGAGTGTCCAGGTTGTGGTGGTAATCATGGGAGATTGGCCAGGTTGTGACGGTGACCATGGGACAGTGGCCAGGTTGTGGTGGTGATCATGGGAGAGTGGCCAGGATATGGTGATGATTATGGGAGAGTGGCCAGGTTGTGGTGATGATCATGGGAGACTGGCCAGGTTGTGGTAGTGAGCATGGGAGAGTCTCCAGGTTGTGATGGTGATTATTGAAGAGTGGCCAGTTTGTGGTGGTGATCATGGGAGAGTGGCCATGTTGTGTTGGTGATCATGGGAGAGTGGCCAGGTTGTGGTGGTGATCATGGGAGAGTGGCCAGGTTGTGGTGGTGATCACGGGAGAGTGGCCAGGTTGTGGTGGTGATCATGGGAGAGTGGCCATGTTGTGGTGGTGATCATGGCAGAATGACCAGGTCGTGGTTGTGATCATGGGAGAATGGCCAGGTTGTGGTCGTGATCATGGGAGAGTGGCCAGGTTGTGATGGTGATCATGGGAGATTGGCCAGGTTGTGGTGGTGACAATGGGAGAGTGGCCAGGTTGTGGTGGTGATCATGGGAGAGAGGCCAGGTTGTGGTGGTGATCATGGGAGAGTGGCCAGGTTGTGAAGGTGATCATGGGAGAGTGGCCAGGTTGTGGTGGTGATCATGGGAGAGTGGCCAGGTTGTGGTGGTGATGATGGGAGAGTGGCCAGGTTGTGACGGTGATCATGGGAGAGTGGCCAGGTTGTGACGGTGATCATGTGAGAGTGGCCAGGTTGTGGTGGTGATTATGGGAGAGTGGCCAGATTGTGGTGGTGATCATGGGAGAATGGCCAGGGTGTGTTGGTGATCATGGGAGAGTGGCCACGTTGTGGTGGTGATCATGGGAGAGTGGCAAGGTTGTGGTGGTGATTATGGGAGTGTGGCCAGGTTGTGGTGGTGATCATGGGAGAATGGCAAGGTTGTGGTGGTGGTCATGGGAGAGTGGTCAAGTTGTGGTGGTGATCATGGGAGATTGGCCAGGTTGTGGTGGTGATCATGGGAGAGTGGCCAGGATGTGGTGGTGATCATGGGAGCATGGCCAGGTTGAGGTGGTGATCATGGGAGAGTGGCCAGGTTGTGGTGGTGATTATCGAAGAGTGGCCAGGTTGTGTTGGTGATCATGGGAGAGTGGCCAGGTTGTGGTGGTGATCATGGGAGATTGGCCAGGTTGTGGTGGTGATCATGGGAGAGTGGCCAGGTTGTGGTGGTGATCATGGGAGAGTGGCAAGGTTGTGACGGTGATCATGGGAGAGTGGCCAGATTGTGGTGTTGATCATGGGAGAGTGTCTAGGTTGTGGTGTTGATCATGG
>JAUUDZ010458741.1:0-12304 GCA_032361705.1 Panulirus versicolor | reverse complement strand
AGAGGCAAACCGTGCTGGAGGCAGACACACTGGAGATCAGCTGTTGTGTGTTGGGCAGTGTAACACGTGTGTGTGTGTGTGTGTGTGTGTGTGTGTGTGTGTGTGTGTGACAACAAAGTGACATATGGAAGTAAAAAGGGCCTACAATATATGAATACGTCCTAAACAGACTTTTTACATGTTTTCCATGTCTGCGGAAACATCGATTCGAACAAGGACCTTCTGTCTGGGAGAGAGTAATCATGGATTCGTCTTGGGTGATGAATGTGTTTACCACGATGCTTCACCTACAGCCAGCTTCTCCTCTCTCCCTGTTTCTCTCTATTTCATTGGATATTCTCCTGCAACTCGCCGCTGGTATTCATCCTTTCCCTTCGAGTGTGCTTTTCACCTTCAATGAAACCTTACCAAAGTTCTTTACGTTAGGCTAGGGGTCTCTGCCTGATTTAATGGAAAGATGTGGTCATTTTGTAGTTCTGTTCTCAAAGCGCCTCTTCAAAGTCGTCTCTTTTCACCAAGATCTTAAACTTGTTGCCAGGCCATTAGATACTCTGTCATGTTTCCATATTCATGTGTGTTTTAATTACGTATAACCTGTGTGTAACGTTTTTGTGAAGTCTTGACTTGATGTGCATGTTTTAATATCCCCTGGAGGTGCCATCACCGACCACAATAACCACAGTCAACTCATACTGTCTATTTTGGTCTTATACTGCCTATTTCACTCATCGAAATCAAGTAAATAGCCTAAATTCAATTACCTAAACATCTTTTTTTCCTTGCTGCCTGTAAGGTAAAACAACTTGGGTTTTTAGAACGTGCAAAATACGAAATCGATTTTCACACAAGGGGAGGACCCTAGTACAAAATACTCAGACTTGATGATTCGCTGTCTCCGTATAGTGGGTGGATGCATCTCCAAATGTGTTGCTCGCAATCTGTGGACTGCATCTGTTCCTGCTTATGGCCATTGTCGCGCGCCTAGCAGCGCGGGATAAACGCCCGGGCATTAGCTGTTGTTTACGATTTGTAACGAGCTGCCACTTGGCGAGAATGAGTTCAGTTTGACGGTGTGTATTCATTAGGATACAACTGTAATGGTGAGTCCATCCAGAGTCCAGAGGGTGTGTCGTCACAGCTTCCCCGCCTTAACCCGGCTGATCCATCAAGCATTATTCGTTCCGGTAACACTTGGTAAAATAGTAGCCACTTAGCATCTCGCGTGGTTTATCCTACAGTTATAGTTAGTCCAGTGAGTATGGCCTTACGGTCCTTAGGTATGATGATGGCCTGGCCTTCGACATGACCCTTAAAGGGAGTTAGGTCAAAGGCTTGGGTATCACGAGTCCTGTTACCCTGGTCTGCAACGGAGGCTTCTGTCAGCCTCAGACGCAACACAACACCAGCGATGGCTACTGGAAAACTGAGTCGTGCAGTATAAACACCATCTCATATCTTCAGCGTCTCCACAGACTTAATATAAGGATCATTCTGGATATCGCAATAAGTTTCGATCTAATTTCTATGTCATTCAACTGCTTGTATTTAAGGTGCATCTCCTTCATCGAGCACCTCTCTGCATGTGGTATTGTCCCTATGATTCTTTCTTATCATAAAAAGAAGAAAAATTAAACACTTGACTGTCATTCCTAAGTTTTTCAAATCTTGTATTGTTGTGTAAAGAATATTTCTGATTGGGCAATTTGACAATGTATGCAGTCATGAGCTAATGAGGCTACTGAAAGTCTTGATTTCTGGTAAAGATTCTTTTGTCTAGTTTCTTCAGGCATTCACCAAGCTCGGACTTGGAAGTTACATTACACGAGGCGAGGATGTCTATAGGTTGCATGAAACACTTGTGAACAAATGTTTCGATTCCCTTTGTGTTCAGTCTCTCAATATGATACTAAATCTTGCGAGATGGTCTCTGAACCTCTGTTGAAAGAATATCTACCTTATGTGATTTTAGAAATTTTTCTACTATTGATAATTACAGAACAAAATGCGTTATCCTCCAACATATGATATTTTGTTGAAAATAATATTCTCCACAAAATGGCACAGGCAGTGAAAATAAAAGCTTTCAATTCACAAAAGGATTTACAGTAACGGAAAATACAAGCTTTGCATATTACACCGACGTGGAATCATTATCTGCTAACTTTCTATCATACACACTTACAGTCCATCTGCTAACTTTCTATCATACACATTTACAGTCCTGGATGATGGTAAAGGTATATTCATACGTGACCATTCCTTCCTGTTGATCCAGTGGTATCACCGGATGATGAAGGTTCAGTTGAGAAAAGTACCATCCTTCGTCATGGTAGGCTCAGTCAATCAAGCCTGTCAGTAAAATTCATGTCCCCCAGATATGGTCACCTCTGTAAAACCTCCTGCTGGTCCATGTCCGTTGGTGAAGCCCTTCAGAGCCGCGGTGCTTCACCCGAGCTTCCGAAGAGTTCCATGCGTTTCTACGTAACCGTTTGGGTGGGGTTGCGCGCGCCGTCTGCCCGAGCCCCGGGGATCGAACCCGAGCTGGAGGAATATAAGGTAATACCGCATTGCTGAACGGGTCTTGAGGGTGGAATTAAAGGTCACACCATCATACCCACAGGTCGTTCCATCTTTCTTAAAGATTGTGCTCGAGGGGCGAACATGCCACAGCCTTGCACAGTTGAACTCTGAGTAAGAAATAGTGATATGTAAAATCGTAGCATTTAATCAGATCAAATTAACCTACGGGGACGAGTAAGTGGTATAATTCACTGCTCTTGGCAGCCTCTCTCCAGTACAGTGCTGTTCTGAGAACTCCAACAGAACCATCATAATCTGACTTACTCTCGGCTGCGTCACACGAACATTCACCTAAATTAAATCTCATTTCGTTATGTGAAGGCGGAGCAGCCAGGCTTCTCTGTGTAGTACTCGGGACTGACACAAAACTTATTCGCATTCTAAAAACTTGGCTGTTGTTAAACCTGTCACTGTAGTTTATTCATGTAGAAACTGCCACACAAAAAGCAGCGATATGAAAGTTTAGAAACATCAGGGTTAAAAATCCTAAACCTAGTTTGATATATCATAAACCACATGATAATTAGATTCATAATTCTTCCACCAACTTCAAATTAGCCCGTCAGTAGTGCAGTAATTAACATAAAGTTATTCACTCATTTCATATCATACTAACAAACGCGGCTTCCAGTTAACTCGGAGGCAATGGATGTTAGAGCAACGAGGCAAGTGGCCGCTAAGTCTTCCAGCCAAAGTACCCAAACATTGAACGAGTTATTATATAGCCTTGGCTGACCACAGGAACATGACCGATGTCTCCTTTAATATATGATTATACCTTTTATCATTTTCCACGAGAGAAAAGCCCTTATGGTCGACAAGGAACCGGCTGAATGGGTCCACTAAAGGCCTGTCAACTGCCATCATCATTAACGCAAGTTATAACCAACCCCCCACTGGAACAACATCTTCAGGTGTCAAGGATAGTTCGAAGACCATATACACTTTCACTATATAAATTTCCCTTACTACTGGTCTCACTGAGCACTAACTCCTGCCATCCACGTACTCAACATGCCAGAAGTTGTCCTCTTCTGGGCAGGTTTGCATAAAGGATTACATAAAGGAGTATTTGGACATGTCACTGGACGGGCATTTTGTTATATTACGCTTTGACGTGATTCAGATTCTAGAATTAAATTTTCGAGTCGCTAATTGTTATAACTGTTATACAGCTGAACGTAATTTTCTGTCTTCATTTCAATCGGACCAACATACGCACACACGCCAAATATATTCGGGATACATCTAATAAAAACATCTTTTCAATTACTCGATTTTTTTTTTAGTGGACTTTGAATAAACGTAACTTTTACCACTGCCTCAGTGGCTGGGATCTGAGGTCGCCAATGTTTACACCTTGAATAACACGTCTTGCTGTTCTGCATTTCTTCTCGAACACCTTCGGAGGAGACTGGAAGCTGGAATGACCTCGAATATCATACACTTTTTTCAACCGCTTTCTGCCTAATCCTTCCTCCCCTTCTAACGCGCTCTGCGTCAATGCCTTTTCGATTTCTTGGGATCCTAATGCAGTTTCCTCCCTGGTTTCTCCAGAGTATTGGATCAGAATTGCCTGCGTAATTCTGTCTTTGATCCCTTAATTTACATTTCTTTGACGGTCAGTGCAAGAGACTTTTAGTGAGCTACCGAATGCCTCTGCTTTCAAAGAATAAGTTTGTCCTTTTATTCTCAGAACTGTACAATTCCACACTCACATTATGGTGCCGAGAGCACAATGTTTTGGAAAGTTACGATTTTGCTTGTGAGTGACAGTTATATTTGTCCAATTTTTCCACCTGTTTAGGATCATCTCATGACCAATTTCTACGAAAGAGATCTGGTGTTAGCCAAGACTTTACGGAAGGCTCCTACAACCCACTGCTGCGCTACCTCCAGCGGCAGGGAAATGTAGACTCCTTTGGAGTGAGACTCTCCGACGATACAGCCTCGCCAAAGGTGATACATTTCACTCATAGTATAACCTTGAGCAGGCAGAGTCCGGTTACACCAGCATTTATTTTTTGTGGTGGTTCCCATATAATTCATGTTATCAAGGAGTTTGCATCCTCCTTCCAGACGCCACTACCATCTTCTCTGGATGCATCGCTATGCACTTCCACCAAGGCCCAATCAGGGCGCACATTGAACGTCAATATGAGACCAAGTTAACTATCAAGACAACAGATGGTAGACTTAACAAGCAACTTCCCTCCTCGGCTCCCAATTTCTTCGACGCTTTCGCATCTTCTTGTTTTTAGCGGTTGGCGTCCGTAGACATATCTCTATATTCTATCTTGTCCTCATCTATAGCCTTCAACATGGTTATAAGAAGAACCAGCCTACGTCTTGAGAGATTCTGAGCAACCGTTCTTCACTGTCGAAGCAGAACTTATGTTCTGTAACAAACGAGATCCTAATTTCTATCTACTAAGCCAATGATGATTATTCAAGCATTATTAAACCGAAGAAATGAACAGTCCTACTGTACTGACAACATCGTGACTAGTAAAGAAGTACACGTAAGGAGTTACTTAAAGCGAAACTCTTCTGCTTGTCTTGCATACTTGACAGTACTGTTTCGTGTGAAGAGATTATAAAGTTTTTTACGCCAGTATAAAGGGTCACTCTTACGATCAACACAATTATAAAGACGTAATCATTTTCCAGCGCTTAAAATAAGCTCATCAAAGCAATCAAAAAAGTCAGATGACCTGTATATTGAGGGAGCGGGCGTTCATAATACATATATATATATATAACATATTTGATATAATAAATATAATGGAGCGGGCGTTCATAATATAGGTTAGATTATAAGGAAGAAAAAGGAGGATCCTCGACATTACACAACATTCATGTACCGTTAATGGAGTACCAGTGAACATATAGTGCTACATGAACGCTATGGAATATCAACAGGTATAAAATCCAAAAGACAAAACCTCGCTTTCGATGTTATAAACAGACCATCCCTCTTACTTAATCTCGTCTGGATGTAACGCCAACTTTATGGATGTTCTGTATATTTAAGAAGACACTTAAAGCCTCCGTCAAGACGGGTCAAAGACAGTCTGGCAGACTCTCACGTCAAGGAAGTCTAGAACTCGGGGTCGTAATATTTTTTCCTCTTTTATGCACTAGTCATGTCAGTGATTCCGAATGTATTGTGCTCTGGAGTAGTGTAAGCTTCACGAACAACGACAGGCCTGCAGTAATCTTATTTATGATGATATAAAAGTTTATGTATATATATATGTGTGTATATGAGTGGGTGGGCCGTTCTTCGTCTGTTGCCTGGCGTTACCTCGCTGACGCGGGAAACAGCGATTATGTCTAACAAATAAATATACAATAAAAGTTTAACTAAAGCGTTTTTTTTTTCGTTTACCAATCTCACCCACGGACACGCAAGCAGTTCTTAAAAAAACAGTCTGTACCTGGTGGGGGACGTAAATTCTTAGTGCAAACTCGAGCATAACCACTGGGCTGATTTACTTCCTGCCCTTTTGTAAAGTCAAAAGAGCGTTCTCCAAGTTTATGTCTGGTAATGACAAGTTAGGGCATGTGTGATGACCACGTCTGCACGAACGCTACCTCCAATTACAAGTGTCTACGGATAAGCCTCGGAGAGAGAAGTGAACGAGTCACAGTCGGCAAAGACTTTAGCTTTAGCGGTGGAACTCGTCAAAGCTTTACCTCCTCCCGGGCATTATCCTTTTGTGGGAACTGCCGGACGCCTTGTTAACGTCAACGTCACTGTGCAATTGTGAAACTTGTGGTTTTCAAGAGTTTGAGCCAACACGAGATGTTCTCGGCAAGATAAAAAAAAAAAACACCCTCTCAACTTTTTGCTGCAAGAGTGTCAAGTGGCTTCCTAGTCTACACGTTCTGGAAAAGCATACAGAGAGAAAGAGAGTTGCTCCAGACAAGCTATGTAATTAACCGGCGCGTAATTGCCATGTGATTAACCAGCGCGTAATTATAATGGAGATCTAGCGAAGCTGTCCAGCTTTATGCAAACAACTTGATGAGAAGCTTGACCTGGCGTGGGTTGTCTATCCAAAGTCGCTGTCGAGAATTAACCGCTTGAACGCCACGGTGCACCGGTCATAAAGAACAGCGAAACAAGAGCCCTATAGTTACACACTATTCCACGACAGAATGTCGGATTCCCATAATATTGCCCTCCTCCTCCAAGATGGCTTCTCATCGACAGGTTTCCCGATATCTGAAAAGTGCAGGATACGGATAGACCCTGTATGAGAACAATGAATCAAGTGTTATGAGATATCTCTCGCCAATACCTTAAATATCTCTCAACGAGATGTGATCGAGTACCCTGAGATTTCGAACGTCGTAATCTACGTCTTTGAACACCACAATTGTGGACTGGATCCTACACAAATATATTATAAAAGATTTCTCATATGTCTATTTCAGGGCTGGTCGATAAATTAGGTACCTGGCATAGACTATATTATACATATTCAATTGCCCATGCCATCTTAACAAACATAAAAGACAAAAATACTGATAACTTTCCTTTCCTTCTCTTCCCATTCAAATTCACTGATGCTCAATCCCTATAAGGTCCCGATACATCACTGTCAAGCCTTTTGGGATTTACTTTTTACGGTTCTCGTGTTGAACCCTCTTGTTCGGTTATCAAACCTCAGTTATCCACTCATCTATCAGTTCCATCTTTACCGACCCCACCCTTAACACATCTATCACTCCCTACTTTCCCATCCACCCCTATAATCATATTACAGCCGTCTTCATCTGTCCCTATTATGCAGATCAGTTCGCCACTTTTCCTTGCCCCAGTGATCTAACATAAATCAGCGTCAATTTTCCCGCTGGTCAAAAACCCTAATTATTTTTGTCCACTCCTCTCTTATTAGCTCCGGGAGCTCGTTCGTCATCCCTCTGCTGATCGTTTGCGAGTCAGCAGCTAATAATACCCGGCTATCAGTAATTACGTTCAGTAATGTGTAAGAGACACTAGCGTATGTATCACTGTAACAATAATTTCTTTATATAGATAGCTCCAGTCACGGTACAGGCTTATACTCGAGGCCAAACCCTAGGGGGAACGAAAGGAGCTCAAGTGACGTTGAAAGACGTCCGTGGGGCCAAAAATACAAGAAAGATAAGAAACGGTTTGAAGCCAAGATGTAAATTCTCCAACCACCTGCCTCCATACCCTGACCCCACATACTAGCCATACCACCCTGTATCAGTGTGATTCACTGTGAGAAAAAGATGAGCAAAAGTGACTGTGTATACAGTTACTGCGATTCAGGTAGCCTTGTTTTAATGACAAGAGGACGATCAGCAATCCTGACACGGTGGATGCACGGTGGTTCTTAGGTCAGGACTGTAGTACTACCCCGGACGGCTCCTGTCTGCTAACCCACAGACACCGAAGGTGTGTGACGGTCCCGGTGTCAAGCGAAGTTCATGACTTGCAGTAACCCATCAGGTAGCGAAGAGCGGATAGGTTCGAAATATCTGAGCGTGCAAAAAAAATAAAAATGACACCCACTATATTACATCTACTCGCATTTCGTGTACATGTACACTTATCTTCACCGCCTCAATTTTTCGCCGTAAAAAAAACGAACTCACTAGTCCCCCCACCACCAGTTTTCTTTTCATTCAGTAATAATAATAATCTACGTACGTACACATTTTCTTAGGCTTCCTCCGCCGCCCCCGTCCAAAACTTGCGGCTTCATTAATATCATAATATTACCTTGGAGGTTCTCGACTTTTAACCCGGCATATAGTCCAACTTTCCCCCAACTAGTTTTCCTGCCTCTTACCCTCTCCCGCTACTCTCTTGCTGTATCAACAGCTGCCACTGATATGCATAATGAAACTTGGTAAATGAAACTTGGCTAATGAAATGGTAAATGAAACTTGGCTAATGAAACGGTAAATGAAATTTGGAAAGATTTTTTCCCACTTTTACGTTGAATGTCTCCCAGACATTCTCTGATTACGTCTATATAGGTCTGCTCTTAGTAGCACATAGATTTCACCAGTCTTGGCCGAGTGAGGCGCAATCTACCTGATATTTACTGACAAAGCTTGGCGAATTATATCTTTTCTCTGTGTTCTCAAGTTGATCTAGTTCGCATCAAAGGTTTTCATTTGCTGCTGGCGTTTTAAGGCAGCGGAGATGAGAAGTTTGTGTCATCTTTGGTTGCTGAGAATTTTGTTCGTCCGCGTCTCCTTCTCTGAGAGTGGTTAAGGCTGGAACTGAGTACTGACACAGCTCCATGTCCGCGCAGGTCGTAAGGCCACCACAGAGCACTGCCACGCCTTACATCTGTGGCTGGAAGCTGACTTTGCCACTCACAACAAAAGGGAAACTGAAATGTCATGTCCTCTTTCTTTACTTATCCTCCTCCCTCCGCACTCATCTCTTTCTCTTTCTATGGACTGGGTATCGGGAAGGTTATTGGAGGCGGAGCAGTCAACCTGCACTAAAATGGCTATCAAGTTCCCCTCCCTGTCTCACAACAATCTTCCGTTTTTCCTTCCTCAAATACCCATGGACTACAGGCATTCTATCCACACACGTAAACTCTCCACCTCTCACATAACACTCGGCAACACGTATCTCACACGACTTTTTATCTTTAACTTCAAGTCTTCTTGTGGTAAGCGCTATGTGCTAGTCCTGTCTAATGGCAGAATCTCATCGTTGGTACTCGTAGGTAGGTAGGTAGGTAGATAGGTAGGTAGGTAGATAGGTAGGTAGGTAGATAGGTCCCTCTGTCTCTATCTGTCTGCCAATCCTTCTTATTACCTGTACACTTATCATACCTCACCTCCAACTCCCTTTCTCGCCCTAAACCTTCTCTCCCTCCTTCTTACTCATCTCCTTCCTTCCTCATCTCTCCCCTCTACCCCTTCCATCCTAACCTCCTTCCCTCGCCCTCCCTTATTTTTTCCCCCACATTGTCTTCTTCCCTCCTCCTGTCACCCGTCCTGATCTTTCTTCCCCCCTCCTCGTCATCTGTTCCTCGCCTTCCGAAGCGTCCGTTCAGCAAATCACATTCTGATGGCATCACAGGAACTACGACACGGGAAAAAACCTCCACTAATTACCAGATCCAGGGAACACAGGAAGTTGTAATACGTCCAGGCGAATATTACCTTCAGAGAAATCCTTTACAGTTGGCAATACTGGTCCATCATTACAAAGTTGCTAATACTCTTTTGTTTTTACGCCCCTGGGACTTGGCCTCTTCAACATTTCACCCGTGTAACAACCTACTTGTACCGTACGGGGAGGAAAGGGGGTTCTATACTGTTCTCTACTACCAAAGTGGACTTGAGTTATCTTATATCTTTGAGTTACCATCATTTCAACCCATAATTCAAGAAGACATGAAACGTTTCAGTCAATATGGGTTCATGATGTCCTCTCTATGTTCCTGGATCGAGAGATACAAGTATGAATGAAATGAAAATGTACCATCGTGAGCTACTGGAAACTTTCCTTACCGGCCGTGCGTCCTGTCATTCGTATATTATCTTGTCTTCAGAGCTGAAATGCCGTGCGTGGTCGTTTACACAATACTTAAGATACAGCACTAGTGACAACACACCGTGATCTGAACGCAAATGCAAATGCTGAGTCGACACAGACCATAGCCAATAATTACACTATCGATCTAAATTAGGTAAGGGGTATTTAGGCGGTTAACTGTAATGTCAGAAATGAATTCTAAATGCACAAGAGGAAAGAGGATTTGACACGTGACAACATCGCTCTATGGAGTTCTCATCAAGCACACCCACGAAGGTTTAGATGCTGAACCCATTTTCTTACCGTAAGAGTAATCAAAAGTCTACTTACACGCAAGTGCAAGTGTCAACAGGGAGGAAACCAATACAAGTAAAGTGTCTATGAAAAAGAGTTTCATCAACTTCGCTGACGGGAGGAGGGGAGGAAATGTTCAAAAGAACTCCTTTCCCCTTCGGAGCCGCCTACGGGAGGAGAGCCACCTCGGGTTAACAACTGGAGTACTAATTTTATCACCTCCTCGGAAGTTTGACAGAACCCCTGGCTCAGGGGGGGAAAACTTCAGAGAGAGAGTTTTAAAGGAGATATTATCGAGTCTAAAATGTCAGCCGCCACGATGTTCCACTTGTAGCTAATGCTGGAAATCGTATGGTTCGAGATCACAGGTTTCGAGCCGATGGATGAAGAAAGGTTTGCCTGAAATCAATCCCTGGTATTTCCACTCTCTCGTCATCAAGTCATAAGAAACTGGCACAGTGAGTGTGGTTCCCACGATAAATCAAACGTGAATCAATCGTATTTCTAGAAGTTCAAACCAAAAAGACGACATCTAACATATATTTCAGTGAAAAGGTTTCATAATTCGGAGAAGGTGCACTCAAGAATTTTGGAGGGCTATGAGTCAATGTGTCACTCTGTAAACTGGGCAGTATTGTATTGGCTTTTTGAACGATACTGCCTCAGTAAACCATTCATCAAGAGAGCTATCTGACCCTAGAAGGTGTTTATCTATAAATCTCCCTAAACACTAGACGTCTGATATACCCTGAAAACCAATTAATCCAAATTAGGAATATATTTCAAAATAAACAGCAATACTTCAGGACTTCTGACTTACAACGTTTTTTTAGGAAACAAAACTACAGCGACAATTTGGTTTGACAGGTTTCCCGACGACACAAGAATGTAATCCGGTCTTTGAATATTTTCCTGGACAGCGACTACACAAGAATGCAATCCTGCCTTTGAGCATCATCCTGGACATCTAGATGTTGTTGGACTTGATGTACTTTGTTTGACAGCGCGATTTTCAATACACGGTCGAATTCACTATTTGGATTTAATTAGAACAGCCTGACATCAAAGATCTGCCACTCTTTAGGAACCAGTCATTAAACACTAGGCTGGGGAAATTCCTTGAAATTTCATTAAATCAGTCGATGGCAATTGTTGAATTTACCATGGAAAAATTGATCTGTTATTTAGGCACTGTAAATTTGGAAGTAAATACCTCACCATTGATGTAAATCACCACTCATCAGTATTTACCCTAGTTACCTCGTCATGGTCTCAGCAGCCCTCATACAAATATAGACAAAAAATTATGAGAATTTTTTTCTTCTTCTTTAATGTCCAAAACTCTAGTCACGATCAGACGTTTTCATCAAGATCAGATCCTGAAAGGGAACACGAAGAAGGGGACTGAAGTGACGTATAAAGTATCTGTCGGCAAGACCCGTTCTTGGAGATCAACTTTCCTGGCGTTCGTGTCACTCATCGCTAACGACCAGTGGCCGCTGATTTCATCACGAAAGCTCAGGTTAACGACCAGTTTTTTTTTATAGACTATTCCCGGGTCAGGATCACACCTCGTGTGGGACCCACGGCTGTTGAGCAGAGGAGGAGGAGGATCACATCAGTACGGTTTTTGGATACAAGGGGACAGAACAGAAGGAATCCTACCGTGTTGTGGGGGAATTACAACCGGTGTATGGGAACGAAAAGGACAACAACATGACACAGGAGAGGGAAACACAACGGCTAAAGAACATTACGTATAATAAACAGCTGAAAGATTATGTAGGACAGGAGGAGAGGTAGGGTGAGAGAGAGAGAGAGAGAGAGAGAGAGAGAGAGAGAGAGAGAGAGAGAGAGAGAGACAGAGAGAGAGAGAGAGAG
>JAUUDZ010458709.1:0-12304 GCA_032361705.1 Panulirus versicolor | reverse complement strand
AGGGCAGCAAGTATGAATATGTACATGTGTATATATGTATTTGTCTGTGTATGTATATGTATGTATACACTGAAATGCATAGGTATGTATATGTGCATGTATATATATACATATGTGGGTGGGTTGGGCCATTCTTTTGTCCATTTCCTTGTGCTACCTCACTAACGCAGGAGACAGTGATGAAGCATGAGTAAATACATTTTTTGCTAGTGTTGCACTTGTTGTGGGTGGGATGAATCTGTAAATATAGGTTGTTGAAATGAGAAGCTGGTAGGCTTTTTAATTCTCTGTGGTTAGTGGTTACTTATTGAGTGGTTTGGAAATTAAAGGTCTAGGACTGTTGCACAGAAGTAAATGTTAAGCATACTGACTATTAAAAAAAATATTGGTTTCAATGTGTAAGAGTCAAAGTTTATGGCTGCAGAGCATCCAATGATTGTCATAGTTATTTATATTTTGTGTAGTATGTAGCTCTTATATTTGCTTTTGCCTAAAACTAAAGGAACAATCATGAAGCAGACAAAATCCACCATATGCAACACCAAAATGTTCGAAATCCTACTACACCTACCATTAGCTTGGAGGAACCCATGAGGAAAATGCATCCATTACTTCGCCATGCCAAAACTGGGTGTATGCCACTCTTAGAACTGACAGATTGGATTCCCACTGATGGGACATCATAGCTGTCCCCATTCACAATCAGCTAGAAATGTGGTGTTGTTAGATAAGTGCCACCAAAATAGTTGAGGATACAGTATTTAGCTGTTTCAATTAAATACTATGACTTATGGTCTGTGCTTTCAATACACAGTTCATCATCAAACATGCAAGTTAACAAAACATAGCAAAAATCAAAATTAATATTTAGTCAATTTATGATAAAGTTTACATTACTAACCAATCAAGTTTATACAGTAATGTGCATATACAAGCTTACATCAAATAATGCACCATTGGCAACAGAAATGACTGTACTGGGGTTATCCCTGAAGGTGGTATGAGCAAGGCATGAAGCCTGCCCATTGCATGGTTCAAAGTCACTGAAGATGCCAAAGTCTGGTTCATAGGTCCTATCACTCTGGGCAATAGAATAATTACAAAACCCATGCCAGTCATACTGATAGTTATCGAAGGTGTAAACATGGGGGTCATCATGAAGGCTACAGCGTTTACCTGAAATTAGGAAAACTGGAAGTTAATGCAATATTAATCCATCACCATTCCTCAAAATATAGTTTTCCTAAATCCACAATGCATCTCAAGGTGCTAGCAGTTAACTTACAGCAGTTGTCAATGGATCCACTTGGAGCCCAGCCTTCATTTGTGCAAGTCAAGGGAAGACATTGTGCTTCTAACTCTGCTCCTTCTGGATAAAGCAGATTATCAAATTCACAGCCTAGAAAAAAGATCAATCGTAAATGAAAAAATTGAAATCATTTCTAGTGAACACTCGGACATCCACAATGATACCAATATATGAACTTACATGAATACTTCAATCCTTAAAGCCATTCCCTATCTTTCATAGCATCCTTCTTCAGATTCAAAGTTCCAAAACTGCCCTGTAGTATGCATGAAAATTCCTTCCCCGTTTCATTCTATGTACTTTTTGCTAACTGCATCCTGTGGAACAGTTTTCCAGACTGTGTTAAGTGTTATCAAGTCCTATGCATCTCAAAAAGTGACAGTAATGGAGACAATTTTTCTCAAAGCATTTCGATCTTCTGAGAGCTGAAATATCAAGTATGTGTCATACATGCTTCTCAATATAAGTGGGTGACATGTTCCTAGAAAATGGGTGCAAATCAAATTTGCCTAAATCACACAGACATCCATGGAAAAAGGAGTAACCAAGATCCAACAAATAAATTATATACATTTTTTCAATTAGCAGTATCTTTGTTAACAAGCATATTGGAAATTTTGCAGTTAGTAGCCAATCTGTGCATAGTTTAAAACATACTTACAGTTTTTGCTACCTGGCGGGCCAAGGAAGGATTGAACGATGCTACCATTTTGGCACTGTACCTGCAGGCAGACTTCTGGTATTGTTAAAATTAAGTCCCCATGATTCACCACAAGTTCCTCATAATGACAACCTTTTGCTTGTGGAGAAAAGTGACCTGAAATATGATCTATTTTCAACAAATAATATATGAAGTACATTTAAAGATTATGCGTGTCTTCTAAGATTAAAAAAAATTTGAGTTTTGAACAATTGTACACCATTTCTCACTGGGATCTCACTGGCACAATGTCCTGTGGGCTTTGAGAGATTTTCCTAAGATCCGTTGGCATTAGAAAGATGTATGCTTACTCAGTAGATCCTTGCTCATCAATCAAACTTTAAAATTAGGATGACTAACAAACTACATTTTAGGTTATGAGAAATATAATACTACATTATTTTACATACATAATTTGAAGAGGTCAATACAGCATTACTTCATTGGTACTGTAGATGAAGTCTATTTGTTCTATCTTGCACAAAGTTCTCTCGTCTTAGCAAGGTACCAACTATTAAGAAGAAAGGAATAGCCAGGGAAGCATGCAAGGACAGGGATGAGTGGAGACTTTTGTTGTAGCCACCCCATTAAAGGGAGTTCCCAGAGGGAACAGGCATCAGAAATAGATAGATAGATAAAGCAGCAGCCTTATTCGCACACATCCACTCTATCCTGTATCAAGTAATGAAACCAGAGCCCACTATCTAGAGCAAAGTCCCACATCTTATTCCATGGTTTACCTTGAATGCATCATATGCCTCAGTTCAGCCCAATGACAGCAAACTGCTCCCTAAACACCATGTTAATCTACTTTATTCTATCCCACACACATCTCTCATCCTGTGGCATGTTCAAGTTCCAATACCCAAAGGCCTCCTTCACCCTATCTTTCCAGCTCTTTGGTCTTGCCTCTTCCCTTCCTGACACATAGACCCTGTGTAAATCTGACTTGGTTCATCCTCTATACAGGTTTTAATCATTTTAAAACACCCCAGTCAGATTTCTCATATAGTATTACTATCATACCTCTCACTCAATGTCATTCCTTAAAGGGTCAACCCTCTTACACCAAACTACCCCATGGCACTTCATTTTCAACATTTCCACCTTTCTTTTACACCTATGGCCCAAGACTTTCAGTCACACATCACTATTGGGACTATTTATCTATAGCTTTAATGTCTGCTCCCTTCAAGAACTCTCTTTAAGGGGGTGGTCATGACAGAGTCAAGAACAGGTGAGCTTTAGCACCACTTTATAGGCCACTGACAAAGGGTCACTTGTGTAGTATTTTCAGAGACTCCTACTCAATTTCCCTACCAACCACATAACTAATGTCCCAACCTAATAATGATCCCACCTAATGTTCATACCTATTTCTTCTACCCTATGCTCTTTTTTAATGTTCCAACCTACTACCACTATTTATTGCCCCTACCATTTTGCCAAAAAGTACGGCTAGTGCATATTGCTCACTGCAAGGAAATCCTAGAGTTATAAAGAATGAGTTGTGAGAGTAATGTGCTATCAAGCATTATGTGCAACATGGAAAGATTATATGTTAGAGGATTATTTACCTCCAATCATGACCATCTTTGCAATGAAAGACAGTGACCTTTCCTTCCATGCATTTCCCAGTGCATGCAAGACATCAGCCCCACTTCCCACCTCAAGACTCTTTTCACTGTATTTCGAGATTTTATGGTACAATAATCAATGCTAACCAGAAGATATTAATCAGAAAAACTTTTATTTAACTAATTTCCCAAGATCCAGTCAATACTTACCACAAGGCCCATCAGCCACCTTGGTGATGCAAGGATCATCACAAGCAGCTTCATCCAGGTGGCATTGATTATCGTAAGTCTTTCCATCCCGGCCACACACTAGTTTATACTCCTCAGCACAGGGATCACCACAATGTCGCTCTAAAACATTAAGATTGGTAACATATAAAACGCATTCTATTTTCAGTTCATTCAGCAAATCAGCATAGTAATTTTTTCCCCTCATCTACAATGAAAGAACATTCCACATAGGCATATCCAATCACTAATATTTACAACTAACCAGTAACTTATACAAGGAAAAATTTGCATTCCTAGCCATCTCCCTTCTACTGCATGGTAGTTAACATGAAGTTCCAATTTGTCTTAAATACTAATGCAAAATAACCATATTTATTGAATATTCTTAACAGTATTATTCTGCTGTTGAAGTGACAATTTAAATCTCATTCACTTCTTCCATAAATGGATTACATGATGGAATTTCACACATTCAAAGGAAAATAATGATGCTTCAAACCCATATAGTAATAATCTTAACCTTTCTCTGTAGTCAAGTACCAGAACACTAACCACATGGCCCATTGAACTTCTTAGCAATGCAGGGGTTACTGCAAGCCGCATTTTCCAAGGTACACTCATTACCGTATGTCCTCCCATCGGTACCACACACAGGGTCGTAGTAACCGGGACAAATTCTAATGCATGGGTGATCTGAGGAAGGAAATGAATTTATTTAAAACTTTTATTCAATGTCTTGGAGCTAGTTTCTTCAGCTAAACAGATGATTCCCTCCACATAAACCTGAGGAAAAAAAGTATTTGTGGGGAAGGAGACAGATTTTAGGTCACTGGTTAAGTATTGCTGAAATATGCCGCTGGTATAAAATCCTCGCTAGTAGAAAAAGGCTCAAACATGCAAATCATCAAATACACTGACTTTACATCTCTTGCATAGCATGCCTATTTTATGATGTAACATGGGAAAACTGCTCATTATCCATAATATAGCAGTACCAGCACAAATCTTACAAGCAAGTAGTTGTATGCCGACTAGCTGATGAAATGGCCGAAAATAAATACTTCCTGTGATCTGCAAAAAAAACTTAAAAAGCATTCACTTGTGTGATGTTACAATAAAATATAAAGTTTTCTGGATCATTAACATTATTCCACCATTTATCACAGCCAGCATTACATCATGGGATAATAGCAATGTCATAGTTATAGCATCTGCACTACCAGTTATATAAATGCTGAATATTTTTGTCTTCCTGAACACTAAAAGAAACTTGAAGACAAACAGCATGACTGAAGTGTGGTTCCACAAGTGGTTCCACATCAGAGAGATTGCCAATTTGCTTGTTAAGGTTGATATATCTAAATTTTCCCAAAATTTTTTTTGTTAATGGTAGCTGACACGACATTCAAAAGCATGCCTCAATTATACAACAAATATAAGATGGGATAGATATGAACTTGGACATTTATGGACGAGTATAAATTATGGGAAGATTTAAAAATGAAAAGGCGAAAGAATTCCACCATGTATGTGGAAAGGGAGCTGTGGTTTCAGTGAATTACACATAACAGCTAGAGACTGAGTGTGAACAAATGTGGCCTTTGTTGTCTTTTCCTGGCACTACCTCACACACATGCAGGGGGAAGGGGGTGCCATTTCATGTGTGGCAGGATGAATGGATTAAGACAACATATATGAATATGTACATGTGTATGTATGTATATGTGTATGTATACGTTGAAATGTATAGGTATTCATATGTGCGTGTGTGGGCATTTATGTATATACATGTGTGTGTGTGTGTGTGGGTGAGTTGGGCCATTCTTTCGTCTGTTTCCTTGAGCTACCTCGCTGATGTGGGAGACAGCGACAAAGTATAATGAATGAATAAATACATATGTATATGTATGTATGTATGTATATGTTGAAATGTATATGTGTGTACATGTGTGTGTATGGACGTTTATGTATATGGACGTGGATAGGCGTGGTCGGGCCATTCTTTGTCTGTTGCCTTGTGCTATCTCGCTGATGTGGGAAACGGTGATTAAGAATTATATTATGCTCTATTTTCCCTTTTATGAATATATGGTCCAGGGGTTATAAGCTACTAAACAATGATTTTATGTTTGTGGTTATGATTTCCAAAATATTCTTTCCAATAGCAGTCATGAGTACAAAAAAAAAAAAGGCAAGGCTAGTGTATGGCACCAGTCAAATATACTGAGTGATGAATAGTATAGTCCCTCTCTTCTGCCACCTGGATTATGTAATTATACATTTTGGGTTCATCTGGAGTGGATTTCAACTGAAGTTAAGTCTTCAGCAGATAGTAGTTGGTAGGAAGCCAACAACCAGGGAGGTATATCACCAGTACTACCTGCCTGGCTATCAGGAGGGTTATGATGGCTTCGTAGTGAGCCAGAACTTTAGGGGCTGTCAAGTTGCACTTCTCCAACCCAGGTAGCTGTCTTTTCTTTCCTCCTCACCCACACATGAACTACTCGCATTCTGTCAGGTAGATGCAGCTGGCCTGTCAATGGAAAGTGGCCTGGTAGATTCAGATGGTCTTACAGTGTAAAGTAGCGTGGTAGTTGCATCTGGTCTGACAGTGGAAAGTGGTAAAGTAGTTGCAGCTCGTCTGACTGTGGAAAGTGGTCTGGTAGTTATAGCTGGCCTGACAATTTAAGGTTATGTGGGAGTTGCAGCTTGTCTGACAGTGGAAGGTGGTATGGTAGTTACAGCTGGCCTGACAACTTAAGGTTGTCTGGTGGTTGCAGCTCGTCTGACCCCATCCTCACTTGCAGCAAGCACTGCGTGTTAGCCCTGCTTTTTGGCAAAATATAAAAGCAGTAGGTAGGAACATTCAGGCAGGTTAGGCAAAAATATTAGGTAGATGTAGTAGGTAGGAACATTAGGCAAGAGCATTATTAGGTAGATTCAGTAGGAACAATAGGTAGGAGCCTCTGCAAACACTGTTAGAGTTGCCCTTTACCAATGGCCTGTTAAGGCTAGAAAGTAGCACTGGAATTCACTAGTTATGGAGACTATTGCTGTGGCCACCCCCTTGGATAGTTCCAGGTGGGAACAGGCCTCATATATAAATTAATAAGTCATCTTTTAAATGCTTTAGTAGTTATTCCATACATATTTCTTTTTCCCTGGTAGTATGTAAATTCAATACTCATTCTAGCTTTTGGCTAAGCTTTCATATATTTTTGTCTCAAGTTCAGCATGTTCCATGCTCTTCTTAATGATTTAACACCAAATTTCCCTTGCCTCAAGTCTTTCATGTCCAAAACATTTTCCTTTATAACTTCAATTTGCTGTCACATACAGATTATCTTATCTTTTTCACCTTTCTAAGCTGCTGCATCACATGACTACTGTGCTGTTCTTGGCAACTAAAGGTTGGGCCATTCTGATACTCTACTCTCATGTCTTTCCCAATAACAAGGCACATTTTCAAAGACTTAAGTCTTTAATTTCCCCCAAAATTCATAAATTCTTTCCCTTGCCTCTTATTTTCCCTTCATTAACCTCTATACATTTCAATTAAGGCCTGGCCTTGATGTAAACTTTTGTCCATGACTGGGGAAAATAAAAACTATAGTTCCTGTTCTTTCAGCCTTTTATGGTGGGTCATGTGTTCCATCCCATATGACTTATTTGTGAGGTGCTTCTGAATTTTAATTTCTTTTTGTTTCATTATTGAACATACAATACAGTAGCATTCAATTTTATCTATACATAAAGATTTTCATTAGTTTTTCATTTATCACAAAAGTTCTCAATGACACCACTCATTACTTGCCTTAACAGTGCCATCTTATGTTTTTTCAATTGTAATTTCTTGAATACCATGATACCCAAATCTTTTACAATCGTTTCACTTTTATCTTTTTCATGGCCCTATATATAGGGTTACTGATGTATTTTTAATTGTTTTACATCCAATATGCTCAAATCTATCTTGGTCGAATCTTATCAAGTTCACTTCTGCAGCACAAGACACTATTGCACGCACCAGTACCTACTCCAGCATAGAAGGCTTTATTATGAACCTAATTTCTTAAATACCATGACACCCAAATCTTTTACAATCTTTTCACTTTTGTTTCTTTCATGGCTCTATATATAGTTACCGATGTATTTTTGTTTTTCATCCAATATGCTCAAATCTATCTTGGTCGAATCTTATCAGGTTCACTTCTGCAGCACAAGACACACTACTGCAGGCATCTGTACCTACCCAGCATAGAAGGCATTATCATGATCCTAGCACCCTGTAGTTTAGTGCAACAAATTTACTCTTGGCACCACTATCTAGTTGGAGTACCAATATTTTTGTAGTGAATAATGTTTTCTATTTTCTGCATATGACTGTCATGATATTCAAAATCTTAGCTGTCCTCTTATCTTAAAAGCCTGTCTTAATATCTGACAACTTGTATGCTGTATTTCTCATTCAGAACAATCTCATACTTCAAATACTTACTTTTTGTTGGCTTGTATCTCTTGATGCAACGATATTTAGCCGATCACATGGAATCTAACCCTACCACCATAAAAATTCTCAAAAGTATAGTATTCTACAAATATAACTTATGCATTAATTCACATGCTTTTATCAAAGCTGAAATGGTAGGCATTGAAAGTAGAACATACAAACTAAGCAGAACACACTTAAATGCACATTAATTTTACATATATGATCACCATTTCCTGCATTAATGAGGTAGCACCAGGAACTAAGGCTCGCATACACTTTCTAGCTTTCACGTGTAATCCACCGAAACCACAGCTCCCTATCCACAACCAGGTCTCACAGACCTCATTTTACATTAATGATAGGTAATATTAGGGTTGCCTCAGTACATGCAACTAAAGAACAGGAAGTTGGCATGGAAACAATACATTCTTCTAGGCAATTAAATATGATCAAACTGTAATCGTTGAAATATTCATTAAGTAAGGTACACTAATATGTAGCAAAACTGAGGCAAGGATGTTTCCATGGCCAACCAATGCCTACTGTAGGAATTTCATGCCATTAGTAAATCTAATCCCTCTTTACAGGCTTACACTTACCACAAGGTCCATCAGCCACCTTGATAATGCAAGGGTCATCACAGGTAGCATGATCTAGTTGACACTGATTACTATATGTGTTTCCATCACTGCCACAAACTGGCTGGTACTCCTTTGTACATCCATCACCACACTCTCTCTCTGAGAAAGTGTGTTTAATTCAATTAAGCAATCTCAACAGACTATTTTCGTATAAATCAACATGGAGGTCCATATTGAACATTTATCAACTGAAAACAGGCAATTTATTTACATTTAGCCATTTTTTTACCTTACAGCAGGGAAACTAACCTCTGTATGCATTGTCAAAGTATTTCTGGATAAATTTCAATGCTGGGCTTCAATATCTTATTCCTTAACTCATCTAACATTTCTATATCCAGCCTCCCATAATGCCCAAACCCCACAAAACTCTTGCTATTCTTTGGATATTCCTAAATTTGGTATAATCTGTTCTATATCTTATATACATTTGAAGAAAAGACTTTGCCAAGGCAAAAAATGGTAAGCAAATATAGAAAAAAATCAAAAAGTATAAACAAAACATCTTTCAAATTAATTAAAAACTAATAATGAACTTGCCACAGGGACCATCAGCCTTCTTGGTGATGCAGGGGTTTGTACACCTAGCATTCTCAAAAACACACTGGTTACTGTAGGTCTTCCCATCACTGCCACATACAGGGTTGAAGAAGGCATGGCATGTCTTAACACATGGATCTAAGGAGGATACAGCTAAATTATCAATTTTATCTTTAAATTGACCACCTGATTTGATATTGATGAACATGCCAAGAACAATAACATGATCATATCAATCAAATTAATCAGAAGGAAGGGAGTAGAATTTTTTTCTTTTATAGAGTTCTAAAATTGTATATAAACTCAGTCAATCTCTTAAAACTGAACCATAGCCACAATTAGCATTCCCCAGACTTAATGAATCACTGAGCCAGTCTTCACCAAACAAAAGGACATTTCTCCGAAATAACCACAGATGAACAAAATATATTCCATCTATATTATACTTAACCGCTACACATACACATATACACGTGTACATATACTTAATTGCCTTCATCCATTCCTGTCTACCCCACCAAAAAGGAAATAATGTTGCCACCCCTGCTTCAGTGAGGTAATGCCAAGAAAATGGACAAAAAAAGGCTACATTTGTTCATACTCGGTCTCTAGCTGTTATGTGTAATGCACTGATACCACAGCTACCTATCCACATCCAGGCCCCACTTCACATGCCTTGGTTCAGTCCATCGACAGCACATCAACCCTAGTATACCTCATCATTTCAATTCAGTATTCCTTGCATGCCTCTCACCCTCCTGTATGTTCAGGCCACGATTGCTCAAAATCTATTTTGCTTTATCCTTCCACCTTCAATTTGGTCTCCCGCTTCTCATTTCCTTCACCTCTGACACATATATCCTGTCAATCTTTCCTCTCATTCTCTCCATATGTCTAAACTATTTCAACACCCTCTTCTTCTCTCTAAACTGCACTTATTTCCACATCTCTCTCTTTCCCTTTAATTACTTACTCTGTCAAACCACTGCACACCACATTGTCCTCAAACTTATGGGAGGCTACTGATCAAGAGGGGGAAGGTATATACAGAGCATCAGATGGAGGAAGAGCAGTGTGGTTTCAGAAGTGGTAGAGGTTGTGTGGATCAGATGTTTGCTTTGAAGGACATGTGCGAGAAAGACTTAGAAAACATATGGATTTGTATGTAGTATTTATGGATCTGGAAAAGGCATATGACAGGGTTAATAGAGATGCTTTGTGGAAGGTTTTACAAATACACAGTGTGGAAGGAAAGTTGCTAGAAGCAGTGAAAAGTGTTTACCAAGGATTTATGGCGTGTGTGTGAATAGACAGAGAGGAGAGCGATTGGTTCCCAGTAAATTTTAGTTTGCAGCAGGGGTGTGCAATATCTCCATGGTTGTTTGATTTGTTTAAGGATGGAGTAGTTAGCAAGGTAAATGCAAGAGTTTTGGAGAGAGGGCGAGTATGCAGTCTGTTGTGGATGAGAGGGACTGGGAAGAGAGTCACTTATTATTTGCCAATGATATCTCTAGTGGCTGATTTGGTTAAGAAACTGCAGAGGTTGGTGACCAAGTTCGGAAAAGTGGGTGAAAAACAAGAAAGTTGAGAGTGAATGTGAATGAGAGTAAGGTTATTAGGTTCAGAAGGGTTGAGTGACAAATTGGCATGCAAGTTTGAATGAAGAAAAACTGGAGGAAGTGAAGCATTTTAGATATCTGCAATTGGACTTAGCAGCAGATGGGACCATGGAAGCGGAAGCGAGTCACAGGATGGGGGAGGGGGCGTAGGTTCTGAGAGCAATGAAGAATATGTGGAAGGCGAAAACGTTCTTTCAGAGAGCAAAAATGGGTATGTTTGAAGGAACAGTAGTTCCAACAATGTTATATGGTTCCGAGGGTTGTACGGAGGAGGGTGTATATGCTGGAAATTAAAAGTCTGAGGACAATATGTGGTGTGAGGTGGTTTCATCGAGTAAGTAATGAAACGGCAAGAGAAATGTTTGGTAATAAAGAGAGTGTGATTAAGAGAGAAGAAGAGTTTGTGATGAAACGGTTTGGACATATGGAAAAAATGAGAGAGGAAAGATTGACAAAGAGGATATATGTGCCAGAGGTGGAGGGATAAAGAGAAACAGGAAACCAAATTGGAGATGGAAGGATGGCGTGAGAAACATTTTGACCGGTCGAGGCCTGTACATACAGGAAGGTGAAAGGCGTGCAAGGAATAGAGTGAATGGGAATGATGTGGTATACCGCGGTCGACGTGCTGTCAAAGGGCTGAACCGGGGCATGTGAAGCGTCTGGGGTAAACAATGGAAAGGTGTGCGAGGTCTTGATGTGGATAGGGAGCTGTGGTTTCGGTGATTTGTAGATGACAGCTAGAAATTGATTGTGAAAAAATATGGTCTTTTTGTCTGTTTATTTATTCATTTATTCATTTTGCTTTGTCGCCTTCTCCCGCGTTAGCGAGGTAGCGCAAGAAAACAGACGAAAGAATGGCCCAACCCACCCACATACACATCATACACGTCCACACACGCAAATATACACACCTATACATCTCCACGTATACATGTATATACACACACAGACATATACATATATACACGTGTACAAATTTCATACTGTCTGCCTTTATTCATTCCCATCGCCACACATGTAATAACAACCCCCTCCCCCATCATGTGTGCGAGGTAGTGCTAGGAAAAGACAACAAAGGCCACATTTGTTCACACACAGTCTCTAGCTGTCATGTGATAATGCACCGAAACCACAGCTCCCTTTCCACATCCAGGCCCCACAAAACTTTCCATGGTTTACCCCAGACGCTTCA
>JAUUDZ010458677.1:0-12305 GCA_032361705.1 Panulirus versicolor | reverse complement strand
AATCCTCAGGCACCTCACCATGAGTCATACATACATTAAATAACCTTACCAACCAGTCAACAATACAGTCACCCCCTGTTTTAATAAATTCCACTGCAACACCATCCAAACCTGCTGCCTTGCCGGCTTTCATCTTTGTTCTTTGTAATATAGGAAATACAACCATGCTATAGCTTGTTTGCTCTGTATATTACAGTACTGTAACTTACTACTCCATGCTACTGACAATATAGTACCGTAACTTGTTCGATCTGTTTACCACAGACAATATAAACAAAGTACCGCAACATTCGTTCAGTATACAAGATAATATCACAGCAGTAGTGTAACCTGTTAATTCTGTATACTACGTATATATATGTAAATGATGAATTACCTCAAAGGATTCTAAATCTGAATTACCTTGAATGATTTTATATTTTCATAAGATGTAACATGGACCAGTATGATGTATCAAGGACTGTCAGTCGTGGTCTAATATAATGGATAATGGCTTAACAAGATCATTCCTAGTCTAATATGATGGATAATGGCTTGACTAGATAATTCCTGGTCTAATATGATGCATAGTGGCCTCACATCTTACCTAGACGATAGCTGATGACAGAAAAGTAGCGCGAGAACCTTACTTGCTGATGGTTGGTGGGAGACTGAACGTACCGGGAAGGAGGGAAGGTGGCGGGACCCGTATAATGTTACCTTCTCTATCCACTCCCTAGTGTAATGATTGTTTTCCCAGGAATAATGGCACACAAATATTTGCTCAAACAATAAAATCTAATTTACATTAAAGCTAAAAACTGGTATGGCCTATTTACGAAGATAATGCATATTAACAAATAGTTCTAGATCAATAAGATTTCAATACAAATTTACCAAATGGGTAAATTAGTTCTGTGATAAAAGCGGAGCGTTCCCGATACCATCACAACGTAATACTTGCGTTATCATAACAGCCATTAAACCCACCGACAGTGTGTAAAAGTTTTAATGAACAGTTAGGGTGACCCTGTTTACTAGAACTTGTCTCACTATACTGCAACAATTAGCATAACCATTGTTTACTAAAACCTGCCTTGCCCTAAAGAAACAATTAAAGTGACCCTTGTTTATTGTAACCTGCCTCGTCCTTCAATTAGTTAGGCTGGTCCTTACTAGAATCAGTCTTACCCTCAAGGAACATTTAGAGTGACCCTTGTTTCCTGGAATTTCCCTCCCCAAAATGAGCGGTTAGGTTGTCCATTTTTTACTGGGACCTGCCTTACCCTAAAGAAGCAACTTTTACCACACTACAAACTGTTTTGATAACATCAATACAATTTTCCAGTTTCGCTCTCGAGCTTTTAATTGTAAATATCTGACCATACATTTTTCTACAGACATTACTGTTTTCCCTGAATCAGTTGATAATTCATCTTAATGAAATACCAATTTAAAAAAATTTCCGCCTTACTGAAACTTGCAATATACAATTCGGTATTTTATAGTGACAGACATGACGAAAGCATGTTCCAGTCAAAGATATTTTGGGTGAACAGGGGAAAAAATATATTAGGGGTTCCGGGTGTTATAGACCCAGCTCTTAAAAGGAAGATTATAGAATGGAAAATTGAAGAGAGGAGAGGATTCCACAGCTTAGCTGTTCGAGAGAAGTTGGGGGTATCATATCAAACTAATCTTTCAGTGGTTGATCTCAACACAAGTCTGTGGGAAGCAACTGCTCAACCTGTCCCTAAGGTCTAAATCTTGGGGGAGAGAATGCATGCAGACAGCTCACCAGAACAATGGCCAAATTAATACTTGCAGAACAGAGAAAGAACAGCAACTTTGTGGAATGTTGAAGAGGTGACGTAAAGACAGTTAATGAAACGAAAGGCCTCTGATTCCACTCTGGAAGATGAGCCTCCCTTGTAGATATGAAATAACTGTTCACAAGAAAAGTCAATACAGTACCAATAAAACCCCCCCGGTGTTTGGTATGCAGTATCTGTCATTTTGATTATGTGGTGTTTCCAGCATTAAGTTGAAAACATGGAATAGAGATGCAAGGAGAAATGACGTTTTAGCACATCAAACTTTAGTATGTTACTGCTTCTCCCTTCCGAGATGCTACACAGATGCTAAGAGGAGAAATGAGTTCGGTACAAATGTAGAAAAAGATCGAGCATTGAGCATTAGGAGGGGAGTTCATGGGAAGGTCAGGCAACAGATTTAATGGTCCATAGCAAAGTTATCTGTTTTTGCTGTAATCACAGTCATTAAAACAGGATAGGAAAGTAGAAGGCATACCTCCATTCACCTCTCCCTCTGGCTCAACTGCCGGCAGGAAGATAAGAAACATACCATGCAGTACAAGGGAAGATCCAGAAAAAGCTATAAGTGGGAAGGTCATTACTAATAATCATTTCAATGTTTCATTCTGGATATTCATTGAGCAGTTCACAGCAAAGATTTATTGCACGGTCACTGATTGGTTTCAAGCAGAGACATACTGCATGGTCATAGTGGTTTCAAGCACAGTCATATTGCACAATCATTCAGCAGTTCCAAACATAGATATATATTGCACAGTCATTGAGGGGTTCCTAGTATAGACACACTGCACAGTCATTGAGGGGTATCAAGCATAAACATATTGCAAGCAATGAGCAGTTCCAAGCACCGACATATACTGCAGTCATTGAGCTGTTCCAAGCTTAAACATACTGCAAAGTCATTGAGTAGGTCCAAACACACAAAATGCTTAGTCACAGATCAGTTCCAAGCATAAACACTGCATAGTAGTTGAGTGATTCCAAGCACAGGCATAATGCAGTCACTGAATTGTTCTAAACAGAGAATATTGCACATTCACCAAAAATAGACATATTGAACAGTTTCTGAGCGGTTCCAAGCACAAAATACCACACAGTTCCAAACATAAACATATCGTACAGTCATTGAGTAGTTCCAAGAATCGGCATATTGCAGTCATTGAGCTGTTACAACCGCAGACTTACTGCACGATCATTGAGCAGTTACAACCATAGACTGCACTTTTACTGAGCATTCCAAGTAAAGGCATATAACACAGTTACTGAGTGCTTACTAACATAGAACCATTGCAAGGTCACAGTCATTGAGCAATTCTAAGCATAGAAACACTGCCCAATCATTGAGCAGTTCCAAGCATAGACATATTACACAACCATTGAGTGGTTCCACTTAAAGCCACACCGCACAATCATTTAGGTGTTCTAAGTATAATCATATTGCTGTCATTAAGCAGTTCCAAGCATAAACATATTGCACAATCACTGAGCACTTCCAGGAACAGACATACTGGACAAAAACTAAGCAGTTCCTCTCACAGACATACTGCATAGTCATTAAGTGGCTCCGAACATAGAAATATTCCACAGAATTTGAGAGAGAGGTTCCAGTAATAGACAGATCATGCAATCATTGAGCATTTCTAAGAACAGACATATAGGACAATCTCTGAGAAGTTCCCCATATAAACATACTGCACAGTCATTGAATGGTTCCAAACACAGAAAACTGCAGTTTTTGAGAGGCTCCAAGCATAGACTTATTGCACAATCATTGGACATTTCTAAGAGCAGACATATTCGACAATCTCTGGGCAGTTCCCACATAAACATACTGCACAGTCATTGAGTGGTTCTAAGCATAGAAATATTGCACAGTATTTGAGAGGTTCCAAGCATAGATATATTGCACAATCATTGAGATTTTCAAGCAAAGACACACTGCAAAATAACTGAGCAGTTCCAAGCATACTTATACTGCATAATCATTGAGAAGTTCCAAGCAGAAACATATTGCAAGATCAATGAGCATTTTCAAGCATATACATATTGCACAATCAATGGGCAGTTCTAAGCACAGACATAGAGCACAGTAACTGTGCAGTTTCATGCATATACATACTGCACAATCTTGTTCTTTTCCAATCATAGACATATTGCTTACTCATAAAGGAATAGTGGGTGCACTGCAGTCGGCCAGCACAGTGGCATTTGTCACATAACACCTTTCAGCCCCCTTGCATAAACCACATGTAGATTGCTGGTGTCTAACCCCAATCCTAAAAACTTTTTCTCATGCATAACTCTTGACAGACATAACTCACATACATCTTTACCTCTTTTTCTATTTTTCCTTGCCTTGAAATAAATAGTATTATGTAACCCAGAGACTATTCTCACTGGCACCATCAGTCAAGAGGGGTTGGGTGGATCTCAGGGCCCATTTGACCACCAACATGTAACTGGGATCCATCTCACTTTCATACCTACTGATCCTAGACCAGACTATTTATGCATGCACTTTTGCGACGTTCATGGGCTTAATTCTAATCTTCCCTGTATTGAATACCATCTGATTACCTCCTCCCCAATCTTTTATTTCTCTCTAAAATACATCTGTCCATAGCTACTTCTGTACAATCAGATCTTCAACTATAATCTCTATCATTGTTTCCACTCCAATAGTGAAATTTGTGTCTACTGTAGAACAAAAACAACTCTTACTTGCCTCCTAGATCTTGAACATTAGGAAAAGAATGAATATCACTATAAAGGAAAGGTGACAGTAAGGGAAACTGATAAGGTCAAAGTACAATGTATGTAAAGGGAGTGACGATCATGGAATCTTTAGACATTCCATGTAAACTAATATGTGACATAGATAATGCATATATTTCCTTGCTGTGCAATGGGATATGACATCTGGAATGTTAAGTGAGGGAATAAAATGCTACTGATCTTTATTTTGAATATACACAAATATCAAATCTACAAAGTATGGTATCTCTCATGATAGAAGAAAAAAGATGGGGATGGCCCCTCAATACAATGTAATTATAAATACTTCGTCTTTACACTTGATACTGAATCCTACATCATCACAGGGTATTGTTGTTTTGAACATATGATAACATCTACATGAGACCAAGGTGCTTGCAGGGCGTTAATACACATTAAAACTCATTTCACTTACCTAAACATTCTAAGAAACAACTGTAATAAACACTACATTTATATACAATATTCCTTTGAGATGATAATATAATTAACTGAAAAAATAAAACACCAATATTTTTCAATTATCTATTACAGTAAATCCAAATGTTTAACATAACATCTTCACAATTTGTCACTGATTTTTGTTTACATATTCTCATTACTATAGTTATTCATGACAAGAAGTATAAGGCATAAACAAATCTGTTTGAACACTCATAATGGATTGTTGTCATACTTCTTATCTGTTGAATATTAACATTCACTCAGACATTATCAATTTGAATCAAAGTACTGTTTGAATGACAAAATACCATACAAAATTTGAGGACCAATTTGAAATAAAACATATGTAGCACTGCATACAAAAACTCATTGAGCATTAAGAAAAAAAAGTGGCATGACCCAACCAAAGTTCAGGCATTCCTCTTTCATCTGGTGAATGGAGTTCCTATGATTTGGAACTGTATATAATATACAATTTCCTTATAAACACAGTAGAATTCTTGTGTTAAGACAATCAGTTCAGAAAGGAGCTGAATTTGGGAGAAAAAACTATAGATCTCACACCCATGCAAGTGACTGACCTAATCACAGCATGCCTGAGATGCCTCAACTGACAAATGAGAATCCAAATTCTAGGCTCATTGCACCAGCAGCCTGCCATCTGATGAGTGTAAGCACAAATGTGACTGGATTGCAATATTCCCATATTTTTCCATGAATTTTAGTGAAATTTCACCATAAACAGGATACTAATGGGTGTAGAGAATAAAATAGGAGGTGGCATTGTTGTGAGTAACAACTTGGGGATCACATTAAGATGGTTTCCACAACTTCAGGTCATTATAGCCAGGCAAAGTCACCATCTTGAAGGTACTTGGATTTCAAGACGATCATAAAGAAGGTACACAGTATATAAACAGATTGGAGAACATAAAAATATTCCACTGACCTACCCATGACATTCCAAATCTATTAGGATATGTTTTATTATAACTTAAACATTGATTTTTAAACCCTAAACACACACAAACACAACTGCAATATCTGTGACAGGATTCCTGTTTCCAAAGTGTGGCTGATTACAAACATAAGTTGTGGATCTACAACCTGGGCAAATATAATATCGAGACCAACAGTCAACCATGTACATGTAAGCCATAGTAGCTATTAAAAGATCTGTGGATATTGGAAGTTGCCTAAAGCACAAGATCAAAAATCAATATGAAACAAGATTTTGGAAAACTAGAGGTTTACAGTATTAATCATGCATGACAAAACAACATTATAAACACAGAGCTGAATAATTTACATGAAGTGCATTGTAAAAGATTGTATGATGTAGAACACGTTTTTTGATGTCAGGACATTTTAACATTATATGCCACTGTGCTTTTGGGAGCATTAAAAAGAGAATGTTCTCTGGTTGACATAATTCTATGCAATGAAAACATAATACGTGATGACAAGATGGCTGAAATGCAACAAATGGAATTTTTTAACACTGATGGACTGAAAAAGTATGATAGCCTCAGAACAACTCTCAGACAAATGTTTCAAAATGTAAGAAAATTATGTAAAAAATAAATTATGGTGAAGGCTCCATACTTAAAATTTTATTATATAGATGATGAAAACAATTTCACCAATGGATTACTTTAAAAGCACCATCACACAACAAAAATGCCTGCAACAGCAACAATCTACAAATTCCAATTGGGGAAGAAGTGGAAGCAGAGAACATTTGTGAATATTCATTTCAACTACAGTGAGGCGTGTGTTGAATTGATTCTTATCATGTACATCATTCTTTACTATAAAATTGCTTTTAATCCATGGTTTTACATGTGCATACTGTAATAAACTTGAATTGTCAGAAAATACAGTTAGTCTGGTATTTTCATAAACATGACCTTTGAAATGCTTTTATAGTATTTCACAATTTTCTATATAAATTATGGTAAATAATGTATGAGTTTGCATATGTGAAATGATTTCAATGTACGAAATATAATTGCCGAATAATCACTGCCTCTTCACACAGCACTAAAGTTCTTACTCAGTTTTGAATGCAATAGGTTTCCTGCTACTAAATATTTACACCCTAATAATACACACAATGTTGCCAAACTTTACTGCATTCCCTTGTGTTTTTTACATTTTGGCACTTATGAAGTTTTCATATATGCATAGAACAAGTTCTTGTGCATACATGGTAACTATGTGATGCAGCAAGAAGTTTATATCTACATTGTAAAATGTTTTTATACTTTATATTTTGTATAAAATCTGATAAAAGTAAACATACAATACAGTCAATACAGACAGTAAATGACTTTTTGATAATTTGAGAAGCAAGAAAAACTTTACAGTAATTACCATTACAACTAAAATATTATGTTATGTACTATATTAATAAACCCCAGCCACATAGTAAAATTACATTGTAGATGGTTTACTCTCCAAATGATAATAATATGATGTTTCATGGTAAAATTTTCTAGGCTTACTAGTTATATCCATATGTTTGTTGTTAATAAAGGAAGTAGAACACTACTGTTTCAACATGCATTGTAGTGATCCAAACTCAGTATAAAGTACATGTATAAGATTTAATAAAATTCATTTTCATACATAATAGAGCAGTCAGTCCCTCACTTGATTAATCTGTGGTGCAATAACTGTTATTATTGTATAGAAGTTTATTAATGTGTATGTATGCTCTTATATAGAGTAGTGTTGCAGCTTAAAATTTTTTCAACATCCTTTAAGAAAAGTTTCTACACAAATTGTATCTTTTTAAATCCCTCATGTTCTACTTAACTTTTCTAAGAACTAAGTTGTATCTCCCTCTTTTACCAACCTCTTCCCTATTTTTACATTTATATATATATTCATATTTTGTCATCTTTTATCTTTATTATGGATCTGCAATTAATTCACATATTCATTCTAATGTACTCATTCTTCTTGGTAAATATAATTACTTCAACTTTATTTCAAAAATACATTGTAAACTTGCTTCTAATCTTTTCCATTTCCCATATCAAAATAATGCTCAAGAAGTATTAAAAGTATCACAACTTTCAGTACATTTATCAGTTTAAATATCCCCATCAATACTTCTTCAGTTTCTAAAACACTTTCAAGATAATTAGCTTTCAATATCTGTCCTGTTAAGAATATGTAGGACTATGTTAATCTTTTCACTTAATATCACTGGTATTTTCTAATCCTTTACCTATTGTCAATATCACAAAGTACAGTAGCACCTTGAAGAGATTCTTTCCTGTCTGTATACACTGTGAGCAATACCATGACACATTTAGCCATATACATGCAACATTTCATCAAATGTTCTTCACATCCATTGCCACCCTAATTCAATGCTGTCCTCTGTACAGAATAAAAAGGAAAATACTGGTGAACCATGGTATAGTACAGCATGTTCACACAGTGTCCACAAAAAATCTTGTCCACCCCCATATATTTTCAAAAGTGATGTCACACTAACATTACATATCTTTGTCATCTCTCCTTTGGCTTTGATTACCATCTGCAGATGTTTCCAAAGTATTCTAGGTCTATGTCTTGGATCCATTAGGTTTTGATATCCTGATTGAGGTGAGGCACTTATGAAATGTAGCAGGATCATGCTTACCGAGTGCCCAATGCGCCTATAAATCTCATGTGTATCCATGTTTTCTTGCTTCCAGGAGAGAATTCAGGATTTCCCCTCCTTCAAAAGATAAGAGCCAACCACCTTGAAGCACACGTGGAAAAAATACAGTTGAGAAGCAAAATTTCCAAACTGAAGTTGCAACTTGAATGAGCAAAGAAAGAACATGATTCCTTTAAGATAGCCTAAGGAGGGTTGCTGATGCTAACACAGAAACACTAATCATAGTGACCACATGTATAATGATTTCACACCGAAAGCATCATATGCTTGTATCCACATTAAAATTCAGCTAAGCATTGCCTTTGAAAATATGTGTAAGGTGGACAGTGTTGGAACACAAGGCAGGACATTAGGTGACACATTAGGTAGAAGCAGTTGGTAGAAACATTAGGTAGAAGCCTCTGAAAACAATGCACTAGAGTTGCCCTCTGCCAGTGGCCTGTTAAAGGTGAGGCACTAAAGACTAAGAAATAGCATTGGAGTTAAACAGTTTTGGAGACTTTTGCCCCTTGAGGGAGTTTCCACAGGGAACAGGTGTCAGGGATATAAATAGATAGATAGAATGAACTGTTCTTTGTGAACACTATATCAATCAGCATCTACAGCCACATTTCTCACATTCAGAGTTTTAATCCATAACAGATATGATTTCTATCTTATTCAAATAGTTTTTCCTTAACGTTTCTTTACACTGTAACAGCCTAAATATGACATTAGGTATTCACTAATATGCTTTCTTAAGTATGCTTAACATGTTCTCTTTGAATAAGAAAAAAGAATCTAAAAAAGATACCGTTTTCTCATAAAAATCTTCCTTTCTGTGAGAAAGATTGGGAGTCATGACAAAACTGAAATTATTAACTATCATCAACAAGGACTTTTAAGTCTGGATATGACAGTTAATTTAGACTGCTCAGTGGCGCAGCCAGTTAAATCAATGATGAGTGGCTCTTGTGTGGGAGAATTGAAACCTATCTTGGCCACAGAGTTATGGTGATCAACAGAAAGCTGCAAGGCTTACTTTAAGTTAAACATGAAAGTTATTTTGAAATGGGAAACAGGTCAGTCAGTTGGGTGTTGCAGTTGTCCACATCGGAAAATGAGATACCACTAGAGCACAAAGTTAACCAGAAATGTTCATAATATATATTCAAACAAGTAAGATGTAAATAAAGTCTGTATCTCTTTACATTCTTCCATACTACTTCCCATCTTGAAGATGCATTGTTAAAATGTCTTAACATGCACCATTGGTCAGGTCCATTTAAAAACTATCATGTACCTATAATAAGTGGAGATACTACCCCAAGTTCCAAGACTGAGTTTATTGTAGGCAGCTGTAAACCAGTAGGTATGTATTGGTTTACTCGACAAACAAAAGGCCTGTAATACTGGCTTCTGCTTGGGAGATTTAACCAACTGTGAACAGTGGTAACTTTACATAAGCTAATAACAGAGAAAGTTGTTATACATATGCCCCTTACTTTCCTTCGTCACCCCAAGGTGTAATCAAGGCTGGCATGAAATCAGCTTCAAAAGATAAAGGAAACTATTGAAGAAACCAAGTAACTGGCACATTATTCAACCAAGAACAAGTACAAGATCAAACATGAGTTCTCTGAGGATGAAAAAAAAAAAAAAAAAAAATACACAGCTTTTAATGTAAGGCTTGCTGCACGTCCCATAAAACTTGATCTAAGCATAGTAGCATGCACTTAGCTCACATGTAATTAGTCATTAATTTTTTTTTCTGTTTTCCACTTCCATTATTCTTTGTTTTCTTAAAATTCATCTTCTACCTTTTTACTGTTGTTCGGTATAGCTCATAAGCAATCCTCATTCCTTTTAACACATTCAGAATATTAGCATAAGTAAAGGTAATGGTCAGTTGCCAAAAGGGTTAAGAAAGATTTTGCATGTGCTACTGTATTTTGGGTGTGGGAAAAGGCAACACTATGTAGTACTAAATATATATCAGCATGGCCTCAAAAAGAAAACTGAAAATAATTACAAGTCTATTGATGTATGTTCTGGCAACATCTTTTTCTGCCTGTAGGATAACAATGAAAACTGGTTCACAAAATGCTAAAAAAAAAAGAGTAACAAGCTATGAATTCCAAAATAATCTTTTACCACAAAGATTTCACAGAACCAAATTTCATCTAGAGAGCTTTTACCATAATTGTACAATGTTTTCCATAAACTAAGATTTCTTTATAAAGCAAAGTTCATTACAAAGAAATCTCATAAAGTTTTCCTTAGTTGTACTCACAACTGATAAGTTACAGGAAGACAATAAAGTTTTGAGGGATGAAAGACTTCTTTCCGTATTTCATATATGAAATTACAAGACGTGATTTTGAAATTTTGTGAGATAAGGGAAAAACAAACAAATGGATAAACTGTCAAAAGGGAATAACATCTTTCTACAAATAACTATTGGGCAAAACTCTTCAGTCAGGAATGAAGACTGAAGCACCCTATTATATTCTATTAATATTCACAGGAGAATGCAAATACTTAGAACCCCAGTTCTGCATTTCAAATTCCACAGAGAGTTCCATGTGCTCATGGACATAAAAAACATATAGATTCTTCTCTTTTCTTTCATACTTGTCTGCCATTTCCTGTGTTAGCAAGGTAGTGCCCAAAACAGAAGAAGAAAGGTTGCATTCGCTCACATCCAATCTTTAGCTGTCCAGTGCAATGCAATATAACCACCGCCCCCTATCCACAACCAGGCCCCAAAGACCCCTCTATGGTTTCCCCCAGCTGCTTCACATGCCCTGGTTCAGTTCATTGACAACATGTTTTCCCCTGTATACCACATCATTCCAATTTACTCTATCCCATGCAAACCATTCACCCTCCTCAATGTTCTGGCCCCAGTCACTTAAAATCTTTTTTAATCCATCCTTCCATTTCCAGTTTAGTCTCCTCCTTCTCCTTTTCCCTTCCACTTCCGATATGTATGTCCACATACATATCATTTAATATTTTATTATACTTAGTCACTGTCTCCCACATTAGCGAGGTAGTGCAAGGAAACAGATGAAAGAATGACCCAACCCACCTACATACACATGTATATACATAAACACCCACACACACACATATACATACCTATTCACTGCAACATATACATACATATACATACACAGGCATATAAATATACACACATGTACATATTCATACTTGCTGCCTTCATCCATTCCTGTCGTCACCCTGCCACACATGAAACAGCACCCCCCTCCCCCTGCATGCATTCGAGGTAGCATTAAGAAAAGACAACAAAGGTCACATTTGTTCACACTCAGTCTCTAGTTGTCATGTGTAATTCACCAAAACCACACCTCCCTCTCCACATCCAGGCCCCACAAAACTTTCCATGGTTTAACCCAGACGCTTCACATGTCCTGGTTCAATCCATTGACAGCACGTCGACCCTGGTATACCACATCATCTTTTTTACTCCATCCTTCCATCTCCAATTTGGTCTCCCACTTCTCCTCGTTCCCTCCACCTCTGACTCATATATCCTCTTTGTCAATCTTTCCTCACTCATTCTCTCCATGTGACCAAACCATTTCAAA
>JAUUDZ010458666.1:0-12306 GCA_032361705.1 Panulirus versicolor | reverse complement strand
CCCTCCACGACCCCCCAGCGACCACACCCACGCTATCTTCCATCCACCACACCCAGGCTACCTTCCATCCACCACAGCCAGGCTACCTTCCATCCACCACACCCAGACTACCTTCCATCCACCACACCCAGGCTGCCTTCCATCCACCACACCCAAGCTACCTTCCATCCACCACACCCAGGCTACCTTCCATCCACCACACTCAGACTACCTTCCGTCCTTCATATCCAAGCTACCTTCCATCTATCACACCCACGCTACCTTCCATCCACCACACCCAAGCTACCTTCCATCCACCACACCCAGGCTACCTTCCATCAACCACACCCAGGCTACCTTCCATCCACCACACCTAGGCTACCTTCCATCCACCACACCCTTGCAACCTTCCATCCACCACATCCAGGCTATCTTCCATCCACCACACCTAGGCCACCTTCCATCCACCACACCCTTGCTACCTTCCATCCACCACATCCAGGCTACCTTCCGTCCACCACACCCAGGCTATCTTCCATCAACCATAACCGGGCTACCTTCCATCCACCGCACCCAGGCTCCTTTCACCCACCACACCCAGGCTACCTCCCACCCACCACACCAAGGCTACCTCCCACCCACCACACTCAGGCTACCTTCACCCACCTAATCCAGGCTACCTCCCACCCACCACACCAAGGCTACCTCCCACCCACCACATTCAGGGTACCTTCATCCACTACACCCAGGTTACCTTTCACCCACCATACCCAGGCTACCTTCACCCACCACACCCAGGTTACCTTCCATCAACCATACCCAGGCTGCCATTCATCCACCACATTCAGGCTGGCTACCGCCCACTGGACCCAGGCTGCCTTCCGCCCACCAAAATCAGGCTACCTTCCACCCACTCTACTCAGGCTATCTCCATCCACTTCACCTAACCTCAGTTCCACCCACCACATCTACATTACACCAACCACAGCCAGAATACTTTCCATTCACCACAGCCAGTCTACTTTCCACCCACCATATCCAGGTAACCTTCCTCTTACCACGCCCAACGTGGCAGACCAGCAGGGATGTGGCAATGCTGGCAGACCAGCTGGATTATGGTAACCCTGGCAGATAGCTGTGATAATGCAACCCTAAGAGACCAACTAGCAGGCCAACTGGAATATGGCAACGCTGGCAAACCAGCTGTGATATGGCACCGTTGGTAGACCAACTGGGATATGGCAACGCTGCCAGGCCAGTTGGGATATGACAATACTGGCAGCTCCAGTCTTGACGACCTCGAGCCCTCCCGTAATTGCGCTCGGTCTTCTTGCGCAGACCATACATCCCCAGTGCCAGGCCATCTGTTGAAATCCCCAGCACCAGGACATCTATTAACAATCCAGCACCAGAGAAAATGTTAACATCCACAGTTCCAGGACACCTGTTGTTGACACCTCAGCACCAGGCCATCTGTTTACATCCTCATCACCGGGCCATATGTTGACATCCACAGCACCAGTATATCTGTTGACATCCCAAGTTGCTCTTAACACATCCAAAGCTTTTGACCGGGTGTGGCACATCGGGGTCTCATCTCTAAGTTCCCTTCTTTTGGCTTCCTTCCTCACTTTGCTCCTTCATATCTAGCTTCCTCTCCCTCTCTTCTCCATCTACAGCGGTGTCCCTCGAGGTTCTGTCCCGTCCCCTACAATTTTTCTCTTCTTTTTCAACGATTTCCTCTCCTCTACAAATTATCCAATGCATTCATACGCCGACGACTCAACACTGCATTCATCCACATCCTTCAGTTCTGCTCCTTCTTCTCTCACTCGATCTGCATCTGGTCTTGACACAGCTTCCTCAGTAAACTCAACCTTGGACAGGATATCTCAGTGGGGTGCAAGAAATCTAGTTACGTTTAATGCATCCAAGACCCAGTTTCTACTCATCTCTTTATTGAAAACTCCTCACAACTCTCGTCTTTCCTTTGACGGTTCTGTAATTCCTCCTCTTGACTCAATAAACATCCTTGGTATTACTGTAGCATCCACTCTTTTTGGAAACCCCACTTTATGGGAATAGCTAAATCTTCATCTGAGAAATTAGGTGTCCAGTTTAGATGTCGAGACTTCCTTTCTTCTGAACAGTTGCTCCATTTATACAAGGGATTAATTCATCCATGTATGGAGTACTTCTCTCACATTTGGGATGGTTCTAGCTCTGCATCCTTACTTGACAGAGTTGAGTCGAAAGCGGTCCGACTTATCAACTCTACTAGGCTAACTTGCCCTACGCCGCAATGTTGGTTCACTTTCCCTCTTCTGTAGGTATTACTCTGGTTTTGGCTCCCGAGAGCTGGCTGCTTGTGTTCCCACGCAATACTCGGCAAACTGTTTCGGCAACTAGAGGATGGGACATTTTGATAGCCTTTTTTCCCTGTACTTCGAAGCTTTAGAACTCTCACCTTCTCATGCTTTCCCCTATAACTATGACCTGACACATTATAAATGACAGGGTTTTCACTTCCTCCAAAAGTCGTAAATACTTTCCCTTGTCTCTTGTTTTTCCCTTTCGGTAACTTGTATATTTCAATTAAAACCCGACTTTGATGTGGACTTTTGTCCGTGATTGGAGCCTTCAGTGTCATCAAAAGGCCATATGCTGACATCCCCAGCACCGGGCCACCTGTTGACGTCCCCAGCACCGGGCCACCTGTCGACGTCCCCAGCACCGGGCCACCTGTTGACGTCCCCAGCACCAGGCCACCTGTTGACGTCCCCAGCACCGGGCCACCTGTTGACGTCCCCAGCACCAGGCCACCTGTTGACATCCCCAGCACCGGGCCACCTGTCGATGTCCCCAGCACCAGGCCACCTGTTGATGTCCCCAGCACCAAGTCACCTTTGACAATCCCAGCAACCGGCCACCTGTTGAAATCCTAAGCACTATGTCACCTGTTGATATCCCCAGAACCTTAAAGAACAGACACTTCTTTATGTCAACCTTCTAACATTTTGGTTTCGTATTATAAAGAGACAGTCTACCACCCGTTGGCACAAATGATCCCTCCACTGTTTTGAACGTTTTACTGAAGCTCTCCCAACCTACGTGCGTATCGCTTTCATCTTTATTATTATCCCAAGTTTGCCTGTCAAGACCAGTCCGAAGATCGTTAAAATTTGCAAGTCTAATATATTCTCGTCGTGCGTAGGTTTATCAGCTAATTGTGTTAGGGTATTATCAAGTAGATTTAGGTAAAGCCCCGAGCTACTGGAAAGGGATTCTTCCGACTCAGACAATGGTATGTTATAATCCCCAACTGTGATGGACTCATTTTCATTATTGATTTCTGCTGTCTGATGATATAGTCTTTGGTCCACCTCTGGTGCCTGTGCTGGGGTCTATAAACAAATTCTACTGGTTTTCTTTCGAAACTTATCTTTGATATCTATACACATGAAGTCGATCTAGTCAACTGCAACATTATTTTTCAGTATAGAATCAAGGTAAGCTTTGACCAAGAGCAAGACACCACCAGTGTCTACTTTATTTACTCATCACAGTTCAATACTGTGTACCTAGAGATGGTATGCTGGGCGAGGAAAGTCCTGCTTGTATTATCCAGCCAAGATTCCGAACAACCAATCTTATAATAATTTTCTTCCACAACAGTTGACTCTAAGTCGATGAATTATGACATACTCGGTGCGTTAACACACAATACTCGAATGTATGACCGACACTTTTTTCGTTGTTATGTATATGTGGAGAGCCCGACTACGTGAACAGATTCCGTAACCTCGACCTGAGCTGTTCCATTCTGTCTCATGTATCTATATACATACATATATATGATAATCACAGACGAACTCGTTAACCACGAAGGAAAAGTCTCAGCAGGAAAATTTGCCTAATCCCATTCGTGTACTTCAACACATCTTCAGAAGCAAATAATAACAAATCACAGATGGGGGAAAATATACAAAGACACCAGTAGGTGTTACCAGGAGGATCATATCTTACATGAAGCAGGCAGTGAGGGTGGTATACTAACCCAGGTGGAGTCAGAGGACACTCAGGTAACAAAACCCTATCCTACAACTCAGGTCACTACAGGTGTGTCAGGTCATCAACCTTCTTTTTCAACTCACTCAGAAATAAATTTAAGATGACGTTGTCTAGATTGAATAATCCTCTACTAACATTCATATTCCTACCATCGATCAAGTGTATGAGAGCAGATTCAAATAGATTTCTGTTTATAAAACTTTAACACTTTATTATGATGGAAGAAGCTCTGGACCAGTCAATAGAATGTAACTTTTCACTCATGTGAGCTATCACACCATGGAGAGAGAGGATTTGACTACGTGAAGCTATATGAAATTTCAAATTACATGAATATGTTTAGCATATACTGTATAATTCTGTGTAATGATCATATTCTGTATATTTTGTGGGTCTTTTGATATATATTGATGCCTTCAGTCAAGCGTCTCTAGTTAAAATTGTATATACATGCATTTTCCTTATTGCTATGTTTTATTGTCTTTTATGTATTCGTATTCCTAGTTCTTTATAAATATTATTGAAAGGCAGTAGGTAAATATGTAAAATACAATATGATATAAGGACAAATATGAAAAATGAACAGCTGAAAGTAAAAACACATGATTGAACAGACGTGGACATTCACAGACAGACGAGGCTGCGCTCAGCCGCAGGGTAAGCAACGGCTGGCTGGACCTCCCCAACACCAGATGTGTGGGTGGAGCTCACGGGATGCCTAAGGTGGGACTGTGGGTCCATCATTATTCTTGTGTGATACACCGTGTAATATCAAGTGGCATTTGTGTGCTAATATTTATGATTACTGTTTGTGTGTTACGGGAAGAGAAGTTCGCATTCGTGTAGTTCCTCCTGTTAACCTTGTGTAAAGGCACCATGTCATTACTCCGTATGACAGTTAGCAGTAAATACTAATTAAATCCAACAACACACGCCATTATAGTCCCTCCTAACTCGAGGTCATAAAACTTACATGAACACAACAAATGATGGGGTAATTATGAAATCAACAACCAACAGAACCAAACTGTCTTAAGCGTTGTTCCGTATATGTCAAAGTTTTAGTAATATCAGTGAAGAGGCTGTACGTACCTTATCCACCTAATGAAATTAAGTGGACAGATAGATGGAAAGAAGTAACTAAACCAGAGTTACCCCTCCCCTCAACCCTCGCTCCAGAAGCCACCATTACTTGCAACGGAACAGGCCAATAATTGCCTGGTATGATCGCACCCGCCTCTCAGGAGGATGACTGGGGTTGAGGAGGATGACTGGGGTTGAGGAGGATGGCTGGGGTTGAGAAGGAGCCTGCGGTTGAAGAGGATAGTTGGAACTTGACCCAAGTTAAAAGGTGTAGGGGATAGCCAGATAACGCACTTGATGGTCATTGGTAAGGCCATCTGCTTGAGGTCAATATAAGGCCATAAGCATTCTTTATTCCTAATGTGTACAGATAGGAACAAGTTATCGAAGCAGAAGGCTCCCTGTCACCCTAACTCCTCCTTGCGCATCAGTCTTATAAAAATTGCCACGAAGGAATATAAAATAGGGAGCTTTGGTTTTGGTGCATTACAGTGACAGCTAGAGAATGGATGTGAGCGAACGCGGTCTTTCTCCGCATGTTCCTGCTGCTACCATGTTAACACGCGAAACGGTGATCGTATATATATATATATATATATATATATACATGGTGGGAGTTTGGGTGTAGTGATGTAATTGATAAAGGTAGCCCCAAAGGACTTGTGCGAATATAGTGTTGGTGTGTCAACAAACCGCAACATGCAGTCGCGATACGAAAAGAAAACGAGAGAATAACCTGGTGTGTTCTGGGAAGGCGGGAACTGTGACACACTGCTGCTGTTACTGACTACCACAGCAAGACCTCCAGCTGCTGTTACTTGTTTTTACTCCCCCATTTTTTGGGTATGTGGGGCACGAAGAAACATTCCTGGTACGAGTGAGCCGTCTGAGGGAGCATTTTGTACATAAGATTTCACTGTCTCGTCATCCTCCCAAAAAGATGCTTACCTTCTTTTCCATATAAAGATAAAAACAAATTAGTATCAACTGGTTTCTGGGAAATCTAAAGAAAGGTTCCCACAACTTTCCTTGCCTACACATCCAAGAAATTTCCCATCTCTCACTTTTTCAATATTAACAAAGATTTCCTTACGTTTATCTCTGCCTTGCCTTTCGGTCCCTCCGCTCCTATTCTGTCACCCTTGTTGACCGTATCTGTCCACCTAAATATGCGGTTTTTTGTTAGTGTTTCCGAGTAAGGGGCCGAAGCTGTTTATAATGCAACTTTTATGTAATGTCGGAGAGAAAGACCTGTTTATAAAATAAAAATTCCTTCCTTTTCACGTCACGTTTTTATCTCAAAATATTTCATATCGGAAGTATACCTAAAGCGTGCCTTACGTCACCCAGGAACAGAACAGGAAGGCTAGTCTGTCTGCCTGTTGTGTCTCTGCCTTCTTTAGCAACCCTTGCCTAATACAATTACTATTGAATAATCACCTCCCTATTGTTGCGAAGTTGGTGTGTCAAAGGGAACAATAGGAACTTGTGATCACTGTGGTAATGGAGAAGAATTAACCTGGTGGAGAGAATAAATGCGGGTGTGAAAATAAGCCGAAGACGCCACGAAGCAGTTGGTGGTGCGGTGACCGGGTTGCCGTAGAGTCTGCGCTGTCTAACCCGACCAACACATACTGTCTTGTTTCGTATCTTATTTAAGTCCATGAAACAATATTGACTCAGTGTGCATCTCATACCTTGGACCTCGCGTTGTAACAAGCGAAAGGACGTGCCAGCGATGCATAATAGCCGTAGATGATAGTGTTATCCGCCTTACGCTGTACTGAGGTGTTCTGTTCCCCGCGCCAGGCACAGCAGACCGCTGACCGCACATCAACCTCTGGAGGAAATATTGTCAGCATTTATTTTTCAAAAAGGATTGCTGAGAAGGGTACTACACTGTCATTACTGAAGAGGAAAACAGATTTTCATGTTGCGCTGCACTTCACCACTTAAAGAGCAAGAGGAGTAAGAAGTAAGTTTGTGAGAGAGGGAAGAAAAAAAAAAAACGAACATGTTAACGACGGTGTAGGTCGGTTATCTGTTGGCTACTCGTTACGGGACATGACACCTCCCTCGGAGGCCCAGTGGTCATAAAATCCTTTCGCTCACTTTATGGCAATCTGTGACGCAAGACACGGGAACTTGTGTCACCGTCTGTGCAGAATTTGGGTTGTTCCATGCGTACTTCTTTGTTTCGAGTTTTGAATATAGGGAGTGTGATTTGCTAGGCATAAAGTCCTTCACGTAAGTAATTTCATCGCCTTCCATTGAATTATTCTTACGTGTTTATTCTTTCTGCAATGAATTAGAGAAAATGAAATAAGATTTGAATACTTGTTCAGGGTGATAAGAGAAGCTGATGGAGCGTTTCAGTAATCATTTCTGACCTGCGGCACTGATTTAAATTAACTGACTGAAATTATCTGTACATCTTTATGGTATGTATATCCCTGTCCCTTCGTACCATTGTATATTAACTTTTACGTTTGTTTAATGAGTGAAATGAATTTCTTTAGTGCATTAAAAACGTAAGTGGGTATTACAGTTTGAAGAAATACTCGACAACAAACCGGAAAAAAATCAATTTAGCGGGATAGTATACCAAATATGATGATAATTGGTAAGAACTCTGCAGATCAGACAGATATGAGCGAGGGACAGTAGATCCCTCAGAGATATGCTTCATGATTATACGATAATGATAGACATGATGATGAGTGATTTTAGGTGAGAGAATATAATAGGTGTTGATAATGTATGATGATGATAACATGTGCTAATGCTAGATTGATATCAAAAGTTATAAAAACAAATATTATGATGGCGTATGTTTCCTTCATTTTCTATATAGGGCTTGATAAGACAAACTATTATATCTAGCCAGATATTATTTGTTAGATAACCTGATTTGACTGTTGGATTACATTTGCACATTTCTCGAGAAGTGACAGTGTATTTTACGTCCAATTTGATCAGTCGCTGGGCCCATTAATGAGCCTGAGATACTTATTCCATTGAAAGTTTCTTAAGCGATGATGGAATTTACCACCCGACCCCCTCCCGCTTAGGTGGTGTAGACGCGTGATGGGGTCGCACCGTCGTGTCGTGCTTCTGGGCCACACCATCGTACTCAAGGGCTGTACCGTTGCACTCAAGGGCTGTACCGTTGTAATCGGGGACTCTGCTGTCGTACTCAAGGGTCGCAGCGTCGTATTCAAGGGCTGTACTGTCGTACTCAAAGGTCGTATTGTCGTGCGCGAGGGCCGAAAGTAGTCACCGAGCAAGATGTCAGGGTTTACACATGGATAAAACAGTATTATCACAAGAGCACAGGGGATTGATTGGTCAGTGAAGCCCTCCTTACTGAACACCATATTGTTAGTTGACCCGAGAATCCGGAGAAATGGACATTTCCCTTCGTCATTGTTTAGAGAGATGGGGGCAGGCTTGGGCGTTAACACTCTCAACGGTTGGGGTTATAAACACGCTTAACCGGCTGGCGAATAAGAGTAAGCCAGGTCAAAACAGCTGATCGGAGGGCAGGTCAGGTCACGCCAACGGTTACGGGCCGCCGTTACCCTGGGTTACAATGACCACTTTAAACCGTTGGGAACCAGCCCGTTGCCTGTGTAGAGCTGTGTCGTCACTTTCTGTTAGCGTTGTAAACAAAGGTCGAAATTGAAGATGCAGATTGGGTTCCCTCACTGGGATTGGTAACATTAAACATTAACCTAAATGAACCAATATATATGGTACGAATAACTTAAAAGATAGTCTGTGCAGTCTATTTTTTTTTTTGTTTGTATAACCAAAGTGAACGGTTCAATATCTTAAAATTGTATGTAGTACGTATGGTTAATACATACACAGTCGAACTTTGAATCTTGAAAAAACTTACGTAATTATCTTTGCTTTGTTCACACTTGTAACTGGGGAAAATACAGTTGTGTTTCAACAGGTAAGTGTGACCACGGGGGTTAAGTGTGATGAGGCATTTAACCTTATTACAGGTCAGTAGATCTGTTATTTGTTGATGTTTGTATATTTCTATTCATTTTTGGTATTACGTGGCAGTGACCCACTTGCCCTCATCTCAGAAAACTGAGTCAACTTGTAAGCTGACACCATTGTGTTGCTAAGGGTTGTGGGGGGGAGGGAGCTGGGGTGTGTGTTTGGTGAGTCCCCTTCACTGGGAACTGACTTATGTCCCCTCCACTGGAAACAGACTTATTGTCCTCTCCACCAGGAGTAGACTTATGTCCCATCCACTGGGAACTGATTTATGTCCCCTCAAACTGGGTACAGATTTATGTCTCCTCCAGTGGGAACAGACTGACGTCCTCTCCACTGGGAACAAACATGCATCCCCTCACATAGGCAATGGCTTATATCCCCTTCGACAAGATATGACTTGCCGTACACCCTGCCTCATCGGCCTGGCTCAGACAATGACCTGCCTTGACCTTTGACCTCCCCAGTTACTCATTAGAGAATTATACGGCTAAAGCGTAGTAGCCTAATTTCCCTTTAATTATTCATTTTGGGTATTAAAGTTATCCTCTTCATTCAGGTATATCTCCGTCATCCTCTTGTGTGTGTGTGTGTGTGTGTGTGTGTGTGTGTGTGGATTACATGGATGATGTAAAAGTATATAGACAGCTTACGTTGGAGGGGACAGATGTGATGAACATATGCATGGGTTACAACTGTGAAGGTGGCTTGGGAGGATTTATGGGTGTGTAAATGGCGTGGGTGCGTGTGTACACATGTGTAGTAGGTGTGTGGACAGATGTGCAGGTGTTGTGGGGCAATAGATGTGCTGATGTGAGTAGGTGGGAGTCGCAGGTGTATCGCAGGTATCGTAAGAGGACTTACAGGTGAACAAGTGGCATAGGCGGAGCTTACATGTGTCATGGGTGGAGTTACAGGTGTGAGGGACGGGACTACAGGTGTGCGCGCGGAGTGGGAGGGTGTGGATGTTGAGCACTGCAGATGGGACTCGGGAAGACCCCGCCTCACGACAACAAAGCGCCTCGCACACCTGAGTGTAATTATACCAGAAAACAAAGGTCAGCCCCTTTAAACCGTGTCAACGTGAGGCCAGTCCAAGTCACCCTTGGGGCCCAGATGCCGACAGCCACAAAGGATCTAATTATATGCTGATTGATTTGCGAAAATTCACCCTATTTTCGGTAGACCGTTAGGATACACCAGCATGGCGTCAAAAGTATGAATTTACGACTGTATGACGAGAAGATCGATGCTATATTTCAGGAAACGGTACGACCCCTCTAGTATGATGACCTGGCCTTTAGCATAATCCCGAAGGGTCACGTTAAAGGTAAGGCCATCATGGGAAGGACGGATAATAAGATGTCATCCACGACAAGGTTGTATGGTAAAAACTAGTCCTAACGTAGATAGAAACAGGATAGTGAAACGCTTTCCCACTCAACGCTCTTATCTTGTAAGCCCAGTGTTCGATATTTACGTCAAGATGTAAGAATATTTACTATTCATCGTTGCCCTTTCCCTAGTACTTAGTACACGCTGCTGTGTATTGTCACTCTGTCAGGCACGCGTCGTCCTATCCGACACTCAGTGTTAGCGTAGTACTGAAAATGTAATGGTGTATTTTCTATTTGCCGACTCTAATAATCAGGCTTGTCATTAAATTCAGCAGACTTTGGTGGTTAAAGCTAGTTTTCAACAGTTTATGACAGTCCTTTCCACTAGCAGACTTAATAGATTAAGCTGCGAGGAAGCTTAGTGTACACCTGAATGCCATTGGAATTCGAACAGCAATAGGCAACTGAGTCCTAACGAGTCTGTTTGTGATAGTGAATGAGAGCCGGAACTTATGGATTCTTGTGGTAGGAGTAGAAACACACATGTTTTAAAGGGGAAGACCTGTATGTAACAAATCGTTTAGCTACGGCGGTGTGGATCATGTTGGTCGTGAATGCGAAACGAAATATTTATCATGTTTATGCTTAAACGTATCCATGGCACTGTTCTCAACTACTCCGAATGGTAAATCGTTCCGCAAGTTAACAAATCCTGTTGAAGAAAAAGTAGTTTGCCTCATTCGAAGTAAAGCGTTAGCTCATGAGTTTATATCCATAATTATGAGTGAACTCCGACGACTCTGTCGTCAAGTATCTTCTTAGATTGATATTATCGAAGCCTTTCATGATTTTTGATAACCTGTATCGGATCGCTAAGAAATACATCACTATACTTCCTTTGTGTAGACTTCTTGTAGGTAGCTTGACTGTCAACAATATATGGGTCTGATATCCATATTAACATACTTTCCATTAAAACAAAATAGTTGTCCTAGTCACCACAAGCCACGGGTGGGTCCTGTCCCACCCGCTGTGTTGGGCTAGGCTTCCGTTGACCCTCGTTGTGTCCAGGACGGTATCATGAGCCGAGGTAATTACAGAGAGCACTAACAAGCAGCCGCCACTAACCACCAAGGACCCACCTCCTCCTTCATTACCTGATGACCCCGGCATGGTGGGCGACTCATCGATACCGCCCACCCACCCACATGCCCCACCCACAGACACCGATAGTGGTGATAACGTACGGTATAATGTAGGTCAGTAGTGCTCATCTACAGAATACATAGTCTTCCATTTCCTCACATATCGTCTTTTCGAAGTGCATTCGGAAGAGTCCAAGTTCTATGCTTATACTTCTATACTTATAGCCGTCGTGTGTAATTTAATGCTCCTCTTATGGGAGATAAGACATACCAGACCATACGGAAGAGTAATGACATAACGTTCTACGGGTAGGGAGCCAGTGAGCAAAAATCTTTTGGAAAGTTGGAGAGAGCTCAGGTATGGGAAGTGTGGCGATGGGTTTCGGAAGGGCAGAGTCCTAACTCGGCTCGTTGTTGTAAGCAACAGGAAAGTTAATTAGAATGTTTCTTGGCGATGGAAGAAGGAATGTCTACGAAACGAGACCTTAGCAAAAGGTAGTGCTACCGCGTAGAGAGAAAAAAAGAAAGGAAGACAGACGTTTTACTTTTTTTTGTACACATTTGTGAAGATTCACGTTGTCGCAAACAAAACAGTCGCCTCTTATTTTTCAAATCATCTGCCATATCTGCTATTTTGTCTTTTATCTTCAAATTAGTTTTCTTACTTTTTCTTTCCA
>JAUUDZ010458655.1:0-12308 GCA_032361705.1 Panulirus versicolor | reverse complement strand
ATATATATCGCCAAGAAGGCCGTATTTGCTCACATCCGGTTTCTAGCTGTCATGTGTAATGCACCGAAACCACAGCTCCCTATCCACATCTAGGACCCAAAGACCTTTCCATGCTTTATCCCGGCCTCTTCACATGCCTTGGTTCGGTCCATTGAAAGCACGTCGACCCCTGTATAACACATCGTTCCAATTTACTCTATCACGTGCTCGCTCTTCACCCTCCTATACATTCAGGCCCCGATCGCTCAAAATCTTTTTCACTCCATCTTTCCATCCCAAATTTGGTCTCCACCCTTTTCCTTGTTCCTTTCACTTCTGACACATATATCCTCTTTGTCAACCTTTCCTCACTCATTTTCTCCAAATGTCCAAACCGTTTCAGCACAGCCTCTTTAGCTTTCTCAACCACACTCTTTTTATTACCACACATCTCTCTTAACCTTTCATTACTTACTCGATCAATAAAACCTCACACCACAAATTGTTCTTAAACATTGTATTTCCAACACGTCCTCATTTATAGCTCTTGCATTGCATCCATATAACTGTTGGAACTATGATACCATCAAATGCACACGTTATCACCCTCCCAGATAACGACCTCTCATTCCACGCATTCTTCAGTGCTCCAAAAACCTTTGCCCCCTCAGTCATCCAATGACTTACTTCCGCTTCCATGGTTCCACTTGCCGCTCTGTCCACTCCCAGATAGTTTAAAAACTTCACTTCCTCCAATTTCTCCCCATTCAAACTCGCATCCTCTCTAACCTGTTCCTGTACCTTGCTAAACCTAATGACATTGTATATGTTCACATTTACTCTAAACTTTCTCCGTTCACACTTTTCCAAAATCAATCACCAACTTCTGCAGTTTCTCTCTCGAATCTGCCACCACTGCCGCGTCATCATCAAATAACAGCTGATTCACTACCCAGACCCTCCGCTCCTCATCCCCTTCAGACTACATACTCGAACATCTCTCCAGACTTTTGCATTTACCTCCCTCACCATCTCACCCATAACAAATCAAACAGCCATGGTAACTTAACACAGCCCTGCTGCAGACCAACCATCACTTAGCACCATTCACTCCCCTCTCTTCCTACTCTTACACACCGATTACACCCTTGATAAAAAAAAAATCTCTGATTCTAGGAGCTTTCCTCCTACACAGTACATTCTTAAAACCTTCCACAAGGCATCTCTATCTACCCTGTCACATGCCCTCTCCAGATCCATAAATGCCCGATACAAATCCTTCTGTTTCTCTAAGCATTTGACGCACGCCTTCTTCAAGGCAAACACTTGATCCACCGGCACTCTACCACTTCTGAAACCACGTTGTTCCTCCCCTATTTACCTTTTTCATTATCGATCTATAATTGCTCGAGGACTCTTTTCTTGGAAAGGTCTTGGCGATATTTCAGGACTCCTCTTCCAGGAGGTAACACAGCTCCAAGGCAGGGCTGCTTCCCGCAACAGGTAATGATATAACCCTTTGAAATGAGAGGTTCTTTGACAAGACTGTACACTCTTTCGTCAGCAGAGGATGATACAGCCTCGCCAATGGTGATTATATTTTCTTCGCGTTGAAACCATAGGTAGGTAGAGTCTGGTAAGGTGAGGATATTCCCTCAAAGGCCCAGTCCTCTGTTCTTAACGCTAGCTCGCTAACACGGGAAATGGCGAATATTATGAAAAAAGAAATACTAACGCGATTTATTTATCGCGAAAGAAAACGGAGCCTGGTTGGTGTATCTGCGCGGCTATCGTCCGGATGCGTCTACTGGGTCCACTCCATGGCGCTAACGAAGTCGGTGCTGATAACCTAATGGTGTCCGGTTTAGCTAGGATTGTCCGGATGCCTCACTAACTGCTGCGGGGAATGAGTTGCTGGCAGAGGAATTTTGAGGGGTAATTAGTTTGTAAAGCGGCCGTTGGTGGAGTTCCCGAGAATGTCCGTAGGAGTGAGTGCCTGGGTAAGGAGAGTGTTGTGTGTACTGGTCGTTAGGCTGTGATTCCCTGCGTACGCATCGTTGTGGTTCGGTGATCGTTGGCTTAGACGAGTGCTTTTTGTTTAGGGAGGGCCTGGTTAAGTGTGTGTCTGGTTGAGAGAGTGCCTGGCTGTGTATGTATCTGGTTGAGAGAGGGCCTGGTTGAGTGGATGTCTGGTTGAGGGAGTTCCTGGCTAGGTGAGTGCTTTGTCCACGGAAAGCCTGGGTAATTGAGTGCTGGTTTGATTGAGCCTCTCGCAAAGCGCAAGGTTAACTGAATATGTAATTACTTGAGAATTTAGGTTAACTATGGGCCATTGATAAGCAGTCTTACGTTAACCAGGTGGTTGATGCACATGAGTAAATAAACTGCCCAATTCACCAACCAACGATGAGCAGTAAATAGATTCATCAGGATATTTAAGTCACATTTAAACTTTTAACAATAATCGTGTCTGATTTTGCAGTCGGCTTAATCAATCAGCTGAATATCCTCTCATTTAATTTTTCTAATAAGCCTAAACCAGATGACGGATTATCCGGTTCATCGAGTAACCAATCATGTTAATATGCAGTTACATGATTAATTTACCCGATGAAGATTCAGTCAGCCGGCTGTCCAGTTATTAGAACATTTAGTAAATTGGCTTTTCGGTTATCCGAACATTCAGCAAACTGGCTCTAGTTATCCGAATATTCAGCTAGTTGTCTCCAGTTATCCAAACATTCGACTGACTGGTTCTTCAGTTGTTCGAGCGTTAAGCTAACTGGCTCTTCAGTTATCCGAACATCCGGTTGGCCGAGTCCGCTCTAGAAGCTCTCGGCTGAGTCACGCGTATTTAGATTTCTTCCTATCTCTCTTATCAGTGGTGGCTTCCTCAGTCCCCACCACCTGCCTTCACTGTCAGCTGGTGCTGCTACTAGTGACTGTGTCTACCAATACTGTCTGTACTGGGACTGGGAGAACTGGAGTTAAAAGCAAGGGTCTTACAGCGAGGGAGAGATCTGCAGTAGGATATGGAGGTGCCGGAGGCGAATTAGTTGCTGTTTGCAGATGACTCTGTTCCAGTTGTAGTCTCCGGAGAAATACTACAGAAGCTGGTGGCAGAATTTGGGAAAGTGTGTGAGAGGAGAAATTTCAGAGTGAATGTCAAAGAAAGTAAGGTAATAGTGAGGTGCAACAAGGGGATGAGAAAGGAATGTTTTGAGTGTGCCTGAACATTAAGAAGATTGAGAGGCGTGCACAGGATAGCATAAATTGAGTCGATGTGGCATATGGGAGATGGGGCAACGTACTATCATTAGAATGAACCATGGGGTATGAGAACTAGTGAAGGTATATCATGGAATAGCCTGTGGGGCTTGGCTGTAGGTGATGGGCTTGTGTTTCATTACGTTATACATGACAGCTAGTGAATGGATGATATTACCCTTGCTTCTGATACCGCCTCACTGAGGCGAGAAAGATTAGTTTTGTCCATTGTACCGCAAGATGGCGACGCCGTGTTGATTGTTTACGCTCTTTGGTGGGCAGTCGAGAACGGGGTCATTGTAGCTCTCGTACAATGTATGTCTGTGTTTTTGCAGACATTGTGAGAAGATTCCTTCCAGGAATTTATGTCTGTAGCTCTTCAGGTGGTATTCCTTGTTGTTTGTAAACTAATTTTGTAGATTGCATTTTTTCTCCATCGACACAACTTTGCTGGTGTTAGCATTTTTATAAGTTTGTATTTATATTTTCTTCGAACACGGGTAGAAGGCAATTCATTTCCCGTGGAAGTAGTTTATAACTGGTGTTAGTTACCTGTCTTTTTGACGAGCGGTCACAAGAGATTACCACTAATATATCTGGGGGCAGTCAGGATGGTTAGGTGGGTGGTGGTTGGGGAGGGTAGTGTGTGTGTGGGCAAGCACCATGCTCTTGGCATCCTCCGCTGGCGGGACCTGGCCCAACCAATATATACGGTGGCGTCAGCACCAACCCTAGCGGACCACCCGTTAACTACTACCCACACAATCACCCGCTCAACCCCGCCGCCGTCCACTGTCGGCTCCCTCCCGTGGCTCGCTGGACCAGCTGGCTAGGGGGTCGTATATCTGTATGAGGGAAGGTTGAGAGGGTCGTGATTTATGCGTGTATTTGGGGGGAAAAGGGGGTGAGGCACATGTAGCCAGTGTGTGTGTGTGTGTGTGTGTGTGTGTGTGTGGGTCGGACACGACGAAGGGTAAAGAAGGAACAAGTGTATATTCACCGAGTCAGAAATATTCCACTCTTTCCAGAAATAACTCCTTGTTGACATTATCAGTAAATTCCACTATTTACTAAAATACCCTCTTTGCTTGCACTGCCAGTTTCATCTTCCTTGATTTCCAAAAAGTTTTAATTATTTTCGTTTCGCCTCGAGTGTTTGCCTATAAATGAACTTGAGCCTTGATAGATAAAAAGGGGGGAGGGCCTGGGGGTTCATGATTCTTGAACGGTATTAGATAGAAAAGATATTTTTCATTAAGATGATATAAAATATATATGCAACTTGAGATACGTTTATTTTTATTCTAATCCTTTGAGCACGACGGTGCGACCTTTGCATATGGTTAACCTGGTTTTAAATCTATGAATCGGGTCCAGGGTCCCGCCATTAGGCTAAGGGTCGTACCGTCATGCTCGAGGTTTTGAACTAGAGAAGGATATTAACATCTGCCCTGTCGATAGCAACTCTCACAGTACGTTATCCATTATATTGGTGTATGATGGTCGGAGTGTAGGTACGAGACAGCAGCAGCGGAGATATATCTGTGTGGGCAGAGTTGATCTGTGGAACTGTGGGGAAACTGACCCAGGGGAGAGCTATGAATGTATGGGCAGGATGAGACAAGGATGAGCCATGGATGTGTGGGCAGGATGAGGCAATGATGAGCCATTATGTGTGTGCAGCGTGAAGCTGGGGCGAGGAATGGATTTTTTGGGCAGGTTGAAGCAGGGGTGAGCCATGGATGTGTGGACATGGTAAGGTAGGGGTGAGGCAGGGATGTGTGGGCATGGTAAGGTAGGGGTAAGCCATGGATGTGTGGGCATAGTGAAGTAAGGATGAGCCAAGACTCTGAGCAGGGTGAGCTGTGGATGTGTGGGCAGGGTGAAGTCGGGGTGAGCCAAGACTCTGAGCAGGGTGAGCCTCGGATGTGTGGGCAGGGTGATGTAGGGATGAGTCATGGCTCTGGGCAGGTTGAGGCAGGGGTGACTGGAAACCATGGATGTGTGGGCAGGATTAGGTAGGGGTGAGCCATGGATGTGTGAGTGCAGGGTGAGATAGGGGCGAGCCATGGCTCTGAGCAGGTTGAGGCAGGGGTGACTAAGCCATGGATATGTGGGCAGGGGTGAGCCATGGATGTGGGCAGGGGTGAGCCACGGGTAGAATAACGAGGGTTGGTAAGGGTGTCACCTGCTCAGGTTGCGTGGCCCGGGCGGGCGGGCTAGGTAGCGGGCGGCTCACCTGGGCCCCGCACGAAGGCTGACTCCAAGGACCCACTCGCCGGCCCGGCCAGCCAGCCAGCCAGCCAGTGTCGGGGAGACTGCGGTAGTGGGAGGACGTGCGTCGTCGCTCGCCAGGTTTTTTTTTTTTTTTCCAAGTGTATGTTTGTGAGGATTTTGTGCGGACTGAACGAGTTCTTTCGCCAGTGATGCAGCAGTGGATTATTATCCCAAGTGATGAATTAAAGTTAAACGACAATGGAAATAAGATATAAGCGTGGTTCACGAGATGAATATAATAGTATCACAAGTTAAATATTTATTTATTGTCGGGCCAGTGTTTTTAAAAGTGATGTGGTAGCGGGAAGAATGTGGCTTGGGAGAATTATGCGGTGTGATTCATTGTGGCGGGGGAGTTGAGGTCCCTGGCTGGGGTGGAGTGAGGGTCATAAAATGTTGATGTGGCGCTGTGGTGGTGGGGAGCCCACACAGCGGAAGTTGGCGTGTGTGGGCAAGTGTGCCAGGATGCTGTGGGGGAGAGAGCTAACTAACCTGGCCTACCGTCACTTGCTACCGCGTTACCTCCTCTTCCATTGTATGCTGGGGATTGCTGTTCCCGTAGCCGTTGCTGTGTCTGCCATAGCAGTTGGCGGAGCTGCTGGAACTGGTTCGCAGGACCACTGTAACTGTTAAGTGTCTAATGTTACCAAACTGAAGGGGCTGATGCTCCTCTTTCGGGAACTTCCTTGCACTACTTCAACCGTTGATGTGGTAACTTTCTTAAACATGCTGTGGCAGTAGCAACTTTCTGCAATGTGCTGAGGTTACTGTGACCATTTTTTTGTGACGCAGTGAATCCCGTAGATATGCTGTGAGAACAGGGCGAGTGTAACTTTCTATGACGTGAGGCTTATGGAGTTGTTTCTGTGACTTGCTGTGGGTACCGTATGTGTGGGTGCTACAGTTGCCGTGGCACGCTGGCCTCCAGTTTCGACCTAGCTCACCAGTGTGTAACTTGGAAGTCTGGGCGGAATCCCTGGAAGTTTGAGGAGAGCCGGGGGGGGGGGGGGGGGCGGGGGGGAAGGCGGGGCCGAAGCCCGGGCAGTTTGAGGCCCGCCGCCCCCCCCCCCCCCCTCACCTGTTGAGGGTGTTACTGATGTTAATGTTGTTCTTGGATGATGTTAATTGTTCCTGGCAGTGGTTGGTGCGTGATATCAGTTGCTTGTTATAGTTGTAGTTGCCTTTGCAGTTGCAATATGCTGTTATTGTTGTAATTTGATAGTACTTTTGCAGTGTTGCTATTTGTTTTTGTTGAAGTTGCAATTTGCTGTTAATTGCTGCAGTTTGCTGTTGCTTCTGTGCCGGTATCTGCCATCGTCCGTGGCCGCTGTTACATCTACGCTTATTAATGTTGTTGGTGCTGTAGTTACACCTGTGCCAAGTCTGCCTCACCTTCTCCCAAGAGATGTCTCACCTTGGCTACGAGTTGACTCACCTTGAGTCCGTCCCGCCGCCGCCGCTCGCCTGGGCTCGGGAAGTGCTTCTCAAGTTCCCTACGGCTGTCAGTGGAGAGGATGTCGCGCTCACCCCGAGTCCCATGACTGTAAGGGAGGGAGAGGAGGACGCGGCATAGGGAAGGAGGGTTGATGGAAAAGGAAGAGGATGGGAAAGCGGCGAGGAAGTCGGGTTTGTGGGAGAGGGAGGTGTAGTTTAGCCGGAACGAAGTCGCTCAGTCCTTGTTTATGTTGTTGAGAAAATATTCCAGTTAATCAGTAGATTGTATTTTACTCATTACATATATGACGTGGTAGATTAATGAATGATGAGCCCGATGTAAATGAAAATTCTTGAAACGATTTGTAAAGCGCCGGACGCGAAAACTGTCGGTTGAAAAGAAAGGCCGCATGGAGAAGGATTTTGGAAAAGTGAAGTATGGTAGTGACGGTATATCGGTGGAAGTGAGAATACTAGAGTGAGGTGGACTTGGTGTTGTAGACCTAGAAATGAAGAAAGTAAGACAGTTTGGTGAGTAATATGAAATAGCTGGAACTTGGAAGGAGCGAGGTTACGAGTGAACAGAAGAAAAAAAGTGAACGTGACAGTAATAAAGATGGAAGACGACGCCATGCCAGGGATAAAAAGTGCTGGATGATTCGCTAAATTTGATGGTGATAGAAGGTGGTGTTGGACGGTGGAGAAATGCAGGTTTAAGGGGAAAAAATTACATTAAAATCCCAGTGATGATACATGATAGTGACCCACGAGGTGAGGGAATGCTGGTGGTGATCATGAGATGAGCAATGCCTCACGCTCGTAGTGACAGACAGATGGGGAAAAAACAATACGGTGAAGATGACAATTGAAAATGAGTTTATTGATAGTGGAGCGGTTACTCTCGTGATGTTTGTCTTCTACTGTTGTTGAAACCCGCAAGAGAATGTGCTGACTGTGAGGTTCAGTAATGAGGCCAGATGACTCACGTTGGTGTGGCGATACGCCAGTATATTATATATAGGCCGGATTATGAGGTCGCGATGACGATATTGTCAGTTAGTACTCTCTCTCTCTCTCTCTCTCTCTCTCTCTCTCTCTCTCTCTCTCTCTCTCTCTCTCTCTCTCTGTCTTGCATGTCTGCCTTCGCTAACCCACGAGATTTTCAGAAAATTTGTTTTTATATATCCATGAAGTCTGCACCTCGTGTACTGATATTATGCACTTCTCTCGTGAGTTTACTTTGAATCGGCAAAATGTGCGGAAATGTCAGTCCGTCAGTCATTGTCATAACTTGAATATTGTTGGAAATACAAAGGAACCAGCGAGGGTCACTTATGAAATAACTTCACTGTGAATTGTATAATTATTTACAGTTATACCACGATGTTGTTTTATTTGTTAAAGCGATATCTGCAAATTTCCATCAAAAACTAGATCAATAGATAAGTTTATTTTAGTGGATCGACAATACATTCATAAAAGAGAACGAATTATCAGGCTGAAAATTATGGATGTCATTTCCCGTTCATGAAAGCAGTAAGTTAGAATACACTAACTGATCGCATCGTCAACCTGTCGTCCTAACTTACCGGCCGGCCAAATTGTAATGTTTTACAAGCTACAAAACAAGTTCTCGGTTCATTTGCCGTAATTTCCTTTCAGAATGGCCATGATTAGGACTGAGGCACTACCTACCTGGTTTGTGACGCAGCACGTTGAACGTAACTAAACTTGTGTGGATAATGACATTGTCATCCGTGTCCATCACCTCCAAGTTGGAGGTGATGGTGCGGCCGAGAGCATTGGTCTCGCTGGGAGCTAACTGATGTAAGTAACGGTCAGTTCCCAGCGGCCACGAGGAAACTACCTCGAGTAACGGTCGGTAACGTCACACAGGCAGCCTCTGGTCACACTCCGTTTAAAGAGCCTTATCTGTTGCTGCCTAGGGATCATACATTTTCCATCACGGAAACTGGAGAATTGTAAGCTGTACTAGTGGGTTAGTTTGTTATATCCTACCGTTGTCTAGAGTAACGAATTACTAATGGGAACATATGCATTGCCAATACAAATTTCTATACATGGCGGCGGTTCGAATCCTGCTATTGGAGAATTTGTCTACGTATACGTCATTGCACTGTATTAGTCGATACACATGTTTACAAATATATATTTTTTTTCGTATTCAGATTTAATTCAATGTATAAATGAACATTTACACAAGTACCCTTTCCCATATTTAGGAATTTGAGTAGATGATCTTGCCTCACTGTCAGCCAGAAATGATTATGAGTTGGTTCGACGTATGCAATTGGTTAGATGCACGGTTTCTGCCCACGTTATCGGCATGTGGCTGTTGGTCTAAATATATCGGGCAGTGATGCCCCAACACACGGCTCTTGCCAACCGCTTGTGACTGAAGACCATTTGGCTGCCATGGGGAAGCAGGTGCCAACGAGCGGTTGCCTCGCGCTCAGCAACTGTAAAATTGCTAAGATAAACTCAGGCGTTACAAGCTAGGTTGTTAACCACCGGCTCTGACGTAATCACTAGCATTATACTCTTTAATTATTAAAAACGAGGAAGTTAAGGTCATTTGCATACTTACATATACAGAGCTGGCGTTTAACACGAGGAAAGAAACTTAATTTTAAGTCGTGTGTAAAAGATCACTTTGACTTCTTGAACAGCGACGCCGATGCGTTCTTTGAGCACGACATGGTAAAGAGGTTAACCCTGCTGGGACCTGCATCCCTGTGTATGCTGACGGTGGGCAGGGTGGTGTGTTGTCAGGTCGGGCAGCGCCTCTGTGCAGCATGTATCATACTAATGATAGGTATAACAATGATTAGTGAATACGTATTGTATTATAAGGATTAGTGAAATGAAACAATTTATTTGGCCTTTTTTTTCCATATCATTAAAGATAAGGCATTGCGTGACTCAAACTGTGTCCGTTGGCGGATGTGAATCCTGGGGAAAAAAAGGAAATCGCTGTCCAAAAACAGGTTTTCACGGTTTTTTCATGTGGCATTTTCGGAAAAGATGCGCTTGAAGCACGAACGTGCGCACGCACACCAGTAAACTGTTAGAGAGGCAAGGTTAAGCATGTTACCGACTCACTTTAACTTATGAATTGTATTTTTTTACCCAACATCATTAAAGGTCAGATTTTTTTTTTATGACTTCGAAACAAGATTAAAGAAGCGCATTTAGTCCAGCTATTAATCTGACATGATGGTCGTATCAGTAATGTATCAGGAGAGATTGACGCTCGTGTTCCACCGTCTCGTTACTTTGTATATTGTATGAACCATGGCCTAAGCGAGGCGTGTGTGCGCTAACAAGAAGTAATTTCAGAATCAAGGAATGAAGTTGGTGCGCTGATTTACTGAAGTTGTAAACAAGCGGAAAGCGGATCACTGGGAATTTCAACGGTGTGTCCAGCGGCGGGAGAGCAATGACTGTAGCCTGGGACAACGGGAATTGTATGCTTTATGTACTTTACAACGAATTAGCCAGTCACCGCCCAGTGTGTATTATCATTATTATTATTATTATTATTATTCGTTGCTTGAATATATGTACAGATGTAAAGTATAGTCAAATGTATACCTTTGAAACTCTATGAGGTCTTGAGGGTAAAGCTGTTACAAGCGATCAGTCGAGGTCTTATAGAGAAATAGAAGGTCCAAGGGTGCTTGGGTAGAAGTATTTTTTTGATATACAAGGATGACGATTCGTGAGGAAAATAGTTTGAACGTCGCAGCTCCTTTCTTTAAACACCCGTGTTATGGAATTCTGTTTCGTCTTTCCCTCTTCCTATAGCTTCCCTGCCTTGCAAGAGTCATCAGGTCTACAGACACCCACCGAACTCTGATATCTATCTCTTCATTTTTTATTGAAAAAAAAAATATGTTTCATTCAAAGAATCTATTATAACATCGAAGCGAACATGGAAAAAATCAGAAATCCCTCGTGAGATCAAAAAAATAATGAACGCCAAAAGTCTGAGGTAGGGTCAAGGAAATACTTAAGGAGTGACTTTAGGAGAGTAATGAGCAATGACTGGGGTCCTGCGGTATGCTACACGAGCCGCTGTCGCCCGGGTACTGCTGCTGCTGCTGCTGCCCCGCCACATGGCCAGAGGGAGGAGGGGCTACGGCTGCCGCTCCTCGCTCCTATGAAATTTACTTTTTCCTATTTAACGAAGGAACGGGTCAAATGATAAAGTTTATGTACATTTATATGAAACGGTTTGTGTTAATGAAGTGGTATCCATGAAGTAACAGCAGTCGGAGGCTTTACTGTTTGAAATGTCTTTAGAAATGTAGAAGATTCGTAACGAAATTCATTTTTCAAGTCAGCTATAATGTAGCATCGTACAGTTAACCCGGATTGTTAGGAAACCCATCTTGCGGTTCAGTGATAAGCAAAAGTTACAGTCGTGTTGCCCGTGACACCGACAGACGTAACAGTTACCTGGCGTCACAAGCAGTTTTAACGGCTGATTACGAGTAGGACATCACAAACGACCCAGTTGCGAGCATGACAGTACAGACGACCAAAATATGTCGTTACGAGCATGAAAGTTCAGACAGCCTATTCCTTTGCGTACAGGTCGTTCCGAGCAAGACGGACCAGACGACCTTACGAGCCAACCCAATCCACCGACTCCCCGCTGGGTGAGCGAGGCCAGGGGACTCTGATCCTTTTACTGTAGGATTTTAACCACGGTTTTAGCTCGCGGTGAATCCTCAAATGTGTATATCAGTCGAGATCTTCCTTGACAACAGTTGCCTAATAAATCTGACTGTTCTCGTGTTCCCAGTGGATGTACATGTACAGTTTATCTTTATATGAAGTACATTACTTAAGTCTCCAGCATGTGTTTATTTATCATGTTCAGGTACGATTATATACTTGTGTGATTCTTTGGTACGTTTAAGTACCGCCTGGCACGTAACTCTTAACTCACTGAGAGAAATGATGATTGAATCATTCGCAACGAGTGATTTATGCAACTGAATTTTGATAACAACGTTTGACTAATATACATATATAATTTAGGTGCGCTCGTTTCACTGGCTTTAAATCAACGGGTCCGGGTATGAGTCCCGGCAGTCGGCTCATGACCAACCAAAGCTGTTGTTATCTCTCCTTTTTGGAGTTGGTCGATGACGGTATTTGTGGCGGAAACGTCATACACATACGATTACCCCAAGACTACTCTAAAAAAAAAAATGTTCTGATACGCAAGGCATCTTTTCAGAAACTGCCAGTTCCACTAGCCTGGAAGTGGACTCCTTTGGAGTGAGACTTTTCAGTTGCCGTGTAAACTCTCGCAGGCG
>JAUUDZ010458633.1:0-12309 GCA_032361705.1 Panulirus versicolor | reverse complement strand
TCTGCAGAGTTTTCATGAAGTGATCTGGCATTATGGAATACTCTGTTTGCTTCTCTGATCTTCTTTGCCTCTTGATCTGTAAGGAAAAAGGAAATGTACAATGTGTTATATAGTAACAGATTTAACACAGATGTCTGACAGTTTGCTTATCAGTTTATTTTGCAACCCAAAAAATGGCTTCCATAGTACAATATGAATACAATATATGCTGAATCTGCTTTGGGAACCAACCACAGAAACACAACTGAAAAAGAAAGATTGTCCATTCCCTCCACACAATTCTTCACAATTTTAGTCAAGGATCACAAAAGAAAACACAGAAATCACAAGTACACTGTACACTTCATGCCTATCTGAGACTGGCATACAAAAAACTTACCTGAATTCCTTTCTGCTTGTGCTGTATTGACAATATTTAGTAAACCCATCCTTCTCCCTCACACATGCCATCATAGAAATAATCTTCACAAAAATGGTGTAAAAAGAACATAAAACTTTTCTTTCTCAAGAATGAAAACAACTGTTCTTAATTCAGAAAATATAAATGAACAACCTGACTGGCTAATCTTATGTATGCTTGTTACATTAACTTTCATTTCATACATTGCACAATCAAGTGTAAATAACTATCAAAACCAGTTTTTCTTATGAATGACGAGTACAGCATTAGTAGTTTTGAAAAAATGCATTATTTTCTGGATTGGCCAGTCTTAAAGTAGGGTGGCACGGGTGCAACAGTGAGTGCTCTTGGCACCACATACTCAGAAAATCCTCAGAAAAGTTGCACTACCGCCCAATGTAGTCACTAGTATGTTACTGTAACCTGAAGGATGCTCCAATTACTAATCTTTTGGGCTGCTATCTGTGGATAGCCAATCTCAACCTACAATGCTCACAAAATTCAATTCATGATGGAAAATTACATGTATACATCAACATTCATATCACCTTGTTAAGCTGCAGTAAAGTGATGTTCATAAAAAGGGTTAAATACTAAGAAAAGGCATGCTGGATTGTTAGATCAAAAGAAAAGTTTCCTACCATTTTCTGTATTAGGATACTCCTCATCACTGTCAATAACAATAATTTCTGCAAAAGTCCTCTTTCTTGTGGTTCCTTGATGTTTCTTAGTATGTGTATGCTGCTCACTAACTGCTGTGGAAGTCCAACTGCCATCTTCTAAGAGACTCACTTTACTGCACTCATTAGCCTGTGCCAAAACCTCTTGGAAATAACTGTAACCAAAAGGACAGCTTACTGATTTAGTATTTTTTCTAAATAAATTCTTTTAAAAAATCACGTACTCTAAAACTAAAATAAAAGTGTAATGCCTATAAGCCACCTATTTTTGAAATGCACATCTTTAGTTATGAACCCCATTATTTAATGCTACCAGCTTTTAAGATACACCCTGCTATCAAAGCATACATTATTCTTATTCATATCATACTTTGTTGCTGTCTCCTGCGTTAGCGAGGTAGCGCAAGGAAACAGATGAAAGAATGGCCCAACTCGCCCACATACACATGTATATACATACACGTCCACACACGCACATATACATACCTATACATCTCAATGTATACACATACATACACACACAGACATATACAGATATACACATGTACTTAATTCATACTGTCTGCCCTTATTTTATTCCCATCGCCACCCCCCACACATTCTTATATCATCAAAAATGTGACAGCATATAATGATTTAATAATTTCATGACACCATCATCAATTTCATAACTAATTTTCAAATCTTCTTTTAAGCAACAATGTAATCACAATAGTTTAATGGATGGTATCCCCTATTCCTCAACATATTTGTTAATTTTTGCACTTGCTTCTTTCCTACAGTCTACAAGCTACAGTTAATTTTTTCTAATAGCCAACATGGCATGGGCAAAAATTAGTACCAATGAAGCCTTCAAGGATGAAAGACAAAATAAGTAGTATGAGAAGAAGAAATTGGAGATGGAAGGATGGAGTGAATTGGAATGATGTGGTATACCAGGGTCAACAAGCTGTCAATGGACTGAGCCAAAGAATGTGAAGCATCCAGTGGAAACCTTCAAAATTTGTAAATACTTTTCCTTGTCTCTTTTTTTCCCTTTCATTAACCTCTTTAGATCTTAATTAAGGCCTTGCATGGATGTTGACTTTTGTCCATGTCTGGAGCCTCCAATTTAATATTAAAGAAGAAAAATATTGTGATGTTATACAGTAAGTGAAAAGTCACCTTTGGCAAAATTTTAACTTCTTGCTTTCTAAGGGGTCCATCCTTTCTCTCCTACTGTGTGTAATGCAACCCTGAAACTGCAGAAACTCCTGGATAAGGGGCCCTGGGATTGCATAATAATAATAATAATACAGAGTATACATAAAGAGCATTGATTGGGCCATTCAATTCTTGTGCCATCTCAACTGCTATTAAGAAAAAGGAAGAAAGTGAAGTGACTAAAAGGTGAAGTTTAAGATAAATGTTCACAAGCATATTTGTGTAATGCAGCTCCATCCTCAAATCTGAATGAAGGAGTGATGAACAGGGTAAACTAACAGAATTTATCGTCTAAAATTGTAAAGCAATAACTGGAAACTCAAGTTACAGGTATATGTATGAACATATATGTGCATGATTTACTGAGTTGGTCTCAAGTCCTGAATAAAGAATCCATACAACTAGTTTCTCATAAAGTTATCTTGAAACTGGACATGACTATGATAAACATAAGTTTCAGATGCATTTTTGGATGTGTGCTTCCACTTCAAACCTAAGTGTGGGCACAAGGGAAATGAAGCAAGGACATACTATTCCTTTAAGTTATTATAACGAACTCCATTCCCATATACAAAACCCCAACTCTAAAGACTGCCAAAGGGATGAGACACCCAATACCCTGTGTGTACACACACATACAAGTAAGCTTGTTCATTTTCAAACTTCTGCTGAGAGTGAAGTAGATGAAAAATTTCTTCAAGCTTGATTAAAATTGATTGCAATAATGCAAAGCTAATAAATAGAAACAATTGTGAGATATACCTATGCCATTATGCTCTGTCTACAGAAAAGAGCTAATGGTATATTAAATGAGAAGGCTTACTATGTAAGACATAAATCTAATGTGATCATCAATGCTTGTGATCAAAACATACAGTTTGGAATGTGTGAGGATGTGCAAAGGGCTTCAACATTGAGCTTACAATGAAATGAATAACAATCTTTAGTTTCATCATTATTAATGATCTTTTAAAATTAGATATAACAAACTACAGTTTGTGGGGTACATACATCTTTTGGTAAATGTATAGGAAGTAGAAAAAGTGGTAAAAATATGTATTCCCAATAAATAAGGATATAATGGAAAAAAGGAAGAGAAAAACAAAGCATGAAGATGTAATACTTAACACAATTTTTTCTACATAAAAATCACTAACCATTAAGAGAACGAACTGCTTCCAAAGATTTTACTGTTTTCTACAATACAACTGTGCCCTGACCACCAATGTTATTTTTGAATAAATACTTAATCATCCTCACCCATCAATTATGAGATCAGGAAAAAGTGCTGGGCAATTACACACTGGGCAGATCCAAAGTGATTTTTGTTCATTCATTTGAAGATAAGCAACTGCATCAAAACACTGGAAGTGCTGGCAGTAAATGCCTCGACAAGGAACAGACATCCTGGTCATTGTTAGTGGGCATAACAGAGAGCACTGGAGAGTTGTGGTGACTATACCATCACTGTCTTTGTCTTGTTTTACCCTGCTTTTTACTGATGTGGAAATAATAATAAACTTTCATAATTATTTTCCATGTAAACATACCTTTTCAGTGCCTCATTGAACAAAGGTGAGCTTATAATAATTCAAATGCAAAGAAACCCTTCACATGTCAACCCTGACTCCTACCTTGATGCAATATACAATAATGGCTCAATCTTTTCCATTAATAAAAAAACTTTTCTTAACTATTTTTATCTAAATGTTAATAAAAGCTAAAGCACAGAGTACTTGATTTACAATCACCTATCACTTCAGTCATTGTCCAAATTTATAGTTTCCAGTTTATGATGTACAATGCACTGGAAACTTTCACCATAAATATGCATGTTGCTCTGGCTTAAAGAGATAAAAAACTAGTCTTTTGCCAATGTACAGGTGAAGTCATTGATACAAATGTTATAATTTTGCAGTTACTATAAAGGCACTGAAACTTATGAAAAATGACAACTTTAGTCAAAAGTACAATTCCTGGGTTTCAAAATGCAACTTACTTAGAGATCTGGTGTCTTGTATCTTTGGTGGTTTCTTTCTCTTGAGTTTGTACATAAGATCACTAACAGTCAACTTTTTCACCAGTGACAGAGATACGACATAGTACTCCCCATGACCAGAAGAGCTAGAAACCTGGAAAATAAGGCTGTTTTATGATACCATAACAAACACCTTTTGTGCATAATATATCTATCTATCTATGTATATCTCTGACACCTGTTCTTTCTAGAATGCTCAAGGAGGTGGCCACAGCAACAGAGTCTCCATAACTAGTGAAGTCTAATGCTGCTTCTTAGCCTTTAGTGCCTCACCCTTAACAAGCCACTGGCAGAGGGCAAATTCAGTGCAGTGTTTGCAAAGGTTCCTACCTAAAGTTCCTACCGACTACTTCTACACAATGCTCCTGCCTAAATTTCCTACCTACTACTTATACCTAATGTTTCCATCTAATGCTCATACCTACTACTTCCATCTATCGCTCCTGTCATTTTGCTAAAAGACAGATCTAGCACATAGTGCTCATTGCAGAAAAATCTAGTTACAAAGAATGAGCTGTGTGAGTTAAAGTGTTGTCAAGTGTCATGTATGACAAGGAGAGATTTTATGTTTACATTGGACAGAATGCCAGTAGTCCGCGTGTGGACGAGGCAAAAGGATTAGACAGCTACTTGGGGCAGATAATAAATGTGTCCATACAATAAAGATGCTCCTCCCCCTAAGTCAGCAGGTAACCCTCTTCCATGTTTTTGTTGTTTTTATAGTCCTTCTGGGCAGCTTTTAATTTTAAGAATCCCACTGAGGATGAATTATATAAAAGCTAAGGATTTACATGGTATTGTGGTAGTACATGGCAAAGATACTAATTTGAACCTTGGGATGGACTGCTTTGGGCTGAACTCAGTTGGTTAACATCTCCTTGCACTTTGGTTCTGTTCTAACCTTGTAGTCCATTTGCAGGCCAACAAAAGCCATCTTCATACAATTCTTTTATGAAAGCCATTTTTCTGGTGCATCATAAGGCAACCTAATCAGTGTGTGTGAGTGTGTGTGTGTATGAAATCACTGTTTGGGGAGGGAGTTTTACAATTGTGGAACCCAGTCTCTTAAACATTCTGTATCATACTTCTTAAAATCATGAATACATTCTACATTTACTGTATCCTCAGTCATTCTACCCCAGTCATCCACCATTCTTATACTAAAGAAAGTTTTTTCTAAGTAATTGAAAATTACAGCTGAACCTTTAGTTGTATAGTAGCGTGTGGCATATATTTCTGTTCTTTATTTTTGATAATGTGTATGTGGGTAGGATGGGCCATTCTTTCCTCTGTTTCCTTGCGCTACCGAAGGAGACAGCGACAAAGAATATGAATATTTTTGATATCTACTGTAACTGCAAGTGGTCAGGGATTATCATATGGAATTTTTCCCGACTATAATTCTAAACCATCATAAGTATGAAATGTCATTCTATAAGAAACCACTATATCACGGATGGCTGTACTGTGCCAGTGTTTGTGATGAATCATATATGAGACAAATAAAAAAAATATCCTGTTCCATATGCTATGTAATTAATGAAAAACTCAGGCAATATACATAAAAAAAACTCACCTGTATTACGTTGACTGTTCCACTGGTAAAGTTACACAAAGCTGTGATGTTAATAGGGATGGGTCCACCCTTGTCATGAAATAGGAGTAAAACTCATTAGAGAAACCTTAAAAATTACATACTATTTTTCACACTTCCCTTCCACCAATAAAATGAAAGATCATTCGGAACAGCAGTCTAAGCACATACTCCATCAAATTTTGTCTACAGGTATATATACCTTGCCAACATAGGAAGTGGCGAATATGTAAGAAAAACATTACATACAATTTTCTATTCATCAAACTTGTTCCCCATTTCCCACCTTAAAGAGGTAATGTTAGGAAAAGATGAAGAATTTGCTCACACTCTCTCTAGCTGTCATGTATGATGCTCTAAATCCAGAATATCATTTAACCTAAAAATCATAAATTCTTACCTTTGTATCACACATTTTCCAATTGACATGAACCATGACTTTGGGGGGATACTTGTCATCCTGCTCACATGATGGATCCAAGCGACAAAACCTCAGCAATAACTACAGTAAAGCAGAGTAATGCCATAATCTTTATGAAATTTTAAGCCAATATTGGTCATAACTAATTAAGCTTTGAACATGAAAGAACTATGACAAGATGATCTATGAAGAAATCTTAAAAAGAGTTTTAAGGTAGCTACTCTACGGTGGCAAAATATAATCATAAAATATCAATGATTTTGTACACATTTTTTCACATATATCCACTATCATGATATGTATAATAAAGAAAAAATTACCTTAGAATCTTGTTCATCTACTGACTTTGCTACATCAGAAGTGATTGCAAATGAGAAGCTCTTCTTGGTGTGAAATATTGAAGCTAGAAATAAAGAAAAAACTGAAGAGTTCATATGAAACACACACAATAAATATTTCTTACCCACAAAAAAAGCAGTCTATCTTTCTGACACCTGCTTCCACCTGGAGCTCCCTCAAGGGGGTGGCCATGACAACACAAGCTTCAAATATTGTAACAGTACAGCATTCAAACATGACACTGATTTTTGCCTAGTCACCTTATCAGTATGTACAAGATGAATCTGTCTGTCATCTAATAAAACAAAAACCTGTAGTTTAACTTCCTATACAAGGTAGTACTAATCCAAAACTGGGTTGTGAAGTGCATAATGGACCCCACACTACCCACAGCCTGCCTTGAAATATAAAAAAGGTAGTTAATTTTCATATATAGTCATTAATATGGGTAGATCCACAATTAGATATCTAAAATATAAAGAAATATTACCAAGATACCAAGTCTTAATAATATCCTTCTTGTGATCATAAAACGGCAGCTTCTTCATAGTCACACAACTTGGTAAAGGGCTTTCATCAGCTTTCTGCTTCATGAATTGTCTCATGTTTGTGGAGTTTTCCCTAAACTTCGTTCCTCTTGAGGAGTGTTCACATGGAAGAATAAAATCAGGCCTATGGCTTGAAACCATTCTTCTTTCTTGGCGAAAAGGAAAATGACGATCTGACTCTGAGATTTGAGTGGAGTGTGGAAACCATCTATTAAACAGGCATCCCATTTCACAAAAAACAGAGAATGTGAACAACCTGATGTCCTCTACTATGCCCAGGTGATTCTCCATGCCTGTAATAGTGGAAATACATTAAGTGCTTGTAAAACTTTATGCTTGGTCACATTAATTGCGTTGTACGTACGCTAATCTGAATGTTAAAATGAACATACAAATAAATGATACCTTTAACCCTAAACATGACCACATCAATTAAATTCTGGGTATCCCATACCAAGTTACAAACACAGTATTTCTAATCACTACCCCCTGTAAATCTGAGACTGCCACAATTTTGATAAAATTTTTATATGAATCTACTTTTCCTACCTCAGCGAGGCATTATCAGGAACAGATGAACATTAGTCTCATTTGGACACACCCTCTCTCTAGCTGTAGTGTACATCGGTTCATCCCCAGAGATCATATAGCCACTCATCAACCACATACTATTATATCTCATGCATGTCTCCTTCACTTCATTCTTCCATCTCTTTCTTGGTCCCTCCCTCCACTTCTGACAAAACATCCAATTAAGTTGATCATTCTTTGCTCATCTTTTCCACATGTCCAAATAATTTCAGTATAGCTAGGTTAGTTCTCTCAATTAGACTACTCTTACTGCCACAGTTGGTTCTTACACTGCCATTTCTAACATGATCAGCACACCTCACACTATATATTTTCCTTAGGTATTTAATTTCCTACACATCCAGAATACTAATCTTTATCCTAAGACACTGAAGCTTATTACCATATTCTACTCAATACTTTATCAAACTTATACATTATTCATCCTCACAGTCTCCCTCTCCTTCATAATCCTCCACACTAAGGTTATCACAAAATCCAGCAAAAAATAAGATAAAAAAGTGCAAATGAAAAAACCCCCTCAAATCAATATCTACTTAAAGAACAAGAAATTGATTTGAGCAAAAATCCCAAACCTATGAAATGCATGTCCTCTTTCTACTTTATTTCGAATCACTTTGCAATGTTACAAGTGTCCCTCCTGTCCTAGTTGATGGTTTTCCACGAAAGTGGTATCACTCTATTCCGTTCAGTATTTATACGATATGTAATGATTTTACCCCAAAATTACCTTATAATTCAATGCCCTGTCCACTATGTATGGACTTCACCTTATAAAAATAAGAAGAGGCTAGAGGTAAAACCTGAAACTGTACATTCAACTGTATCTCCATCAAAAAAATCTATCAATTATAATAGAGCACATGCTAATACATTACCTCCAGAGACTCTTACATTCTTCATTTACTAGATATGGTATCAAGAAACACCTTTATCCTAAAAATCTGCAAATTAGCTATTCACGTAACTAACCCAACCCACTCACTAAAAAAATATTCACATATTTCATTATTACAACAGGAATTGTAACAAACTATTTTCAGAAGTAACGAAGTCATGCGCACCAAACTATTACCTGGCTTTCGACTGCAGACTACTGGAGCACAATTTATTATCACAACCTCAACTATCGACTTTAAAACCTGGCGGCCATCCACTGCATTGGTTCTCGACCAGTGGCAGGCTGACACTGGCAGCTCACATGTAAACACTGACTAGGGGATACACACCGTACATTCATAAACTATCTTTTTATTACAAAATTAATCGTATATTCATGTAAGCTCATATTTTGTTAATAAAATGATCATTAAACCTTTGGGTCATTCGAGAAATTATCAAATGCTTGACTCTAAATGTGAAGTGGTTCCCTTGGTAGCAGTAACTATTTTTTTTATTACAGTTTAACAAATGTAAACTATATTGACACGCTGACCAGGGAAAGGAAATATATCCACGAAGAACAGTGAACTGGATCCATCGAAGGTTGGGAGGATTATTAAAGACCTTAATTCCACACAGACTGGTACCCTGCACCTCTAACGTTGCTACTCGACCACAGAGGTGACGTATCTCTATCTACTTAATGATGACGACAGCAATGATGATGATGTCACATATGATGGCAATTATGACACATGATGATTTCGATGACAAAAAAGTCAACGATGATACATAAAATACTAACAGCAACATACAACTAGATCCTTCCGAGGCTGTTTGTGAGATATCACACCCTCACAGATGATGACCGACGAAAATGACATGTTGAATTTGACGGCAAATATGCAGAGGAAGATGATACTATAACGCTGATGAATATGATGACAGCGACGAATACCATGAAATTGAAGATGTAGACTAATGATGGTGACATTCGAAAATGATGAGGACGACAACGACAGGGATGATCATGACTGATGCAGACGATGATGGATATAAAGCTGGAGGAAAAATTGATGAAATTGTTGAAAAAGATGAGTGAAAATATGAAAGATTACTGTGACGATGATTACACCACGGATATTGATTTGGATGGCGATAATAACGTTTAAAAATAATGATGATTGGATGATGAAAAGTATGACGATACTGACAAATGATGACGGTGATGATTATGACGAGTGATGATTAATGAGAATATGATGACTATGATGATGGTGACAATGATAACTGATAAACTGATGAAAAGTAAAAAAGAAAAAAAAACTCCATTGTCTACCTACAATACACAAAACTTTAACCTCAAAGTAAATTATGTCAATAAAGCTAAACAAATAAGCAGTCGGTTTGGCTGACCACTACGTACCCATTTTCTACAAAAGACCGTGGGTCTGTGGCTTAACATGTACATGTGTTATTTGATGTACTGCAGGTGTGCGGGAGTGGAACAAGTGTCCCCACCTGCTTATGTACACCAACCTGACAGCCAGTTGCCCGGTCAGCAACGTCGAATCCCTCCCGCTGCCTACCTGTCTCAGTATTCCCTTAGCTGATTTGTTTGATCAGATACTTATCAAGGTTTAACAAAAGGAACATTGAAATGACAAGTACATTCACCATTTAAGCAACGCTGTGAATGCATCAGCGTTAAGATACGTGCTTACTATATGAATTTGTTGCTGCTACAGCTGTAGTGTTATAACTTGTGAAATCAGTGGAGTGTAAGACAGCCATCAGCAGCAATTGGTGTGACTGGTGAAGAATAACAGTCTCCGGTGGCAACGTGACTACCTCCTCGCTACCTTCTCTCTTACACGTGTAACTCGCAGGCAAGTATAACATCCTCTTTGTAACGTGGTCAACAAAATGACGATACTGGGTCAAATGTGTCATTCATTTCTCGGCATGAACTGATATATAAGTATGTAATTACTATTCGTGATCATTATATGTGTATTGAAGGGAGCGAGTTTTATATACGTGTATGTTTGTTTGCTGGGTTTAACGGCCAGCGACCTACGATGATGGTCATTTGGCCTGCAACTACTTTTACCGTTATAAGCTCTTGTTGAAAGTACCTACTTGTATTATAAGTCATAAACTAATTCTTAATAAGATATGGTTAAATGTTGGAACTAGGAATTTCAATGGAACAAACAGCTCTCCTTACAAGATGATAATATTGCTATAAATGCTGTATGCTACATGAATTACATGTTGTATATGATATCATAAATCACCTCATCCTAATCAGCTCTCTCTCTCTCTCTCGGGAAAATATCACCCAACTGATCAAATCTGGGTTGGAACCATCAAACAAATTTTTTTTCCTTGGTTGATACGTTCAAGATCCGGATAGTGTTTACTGTTTGTGTTGTGTTTGGGACATCTAACAAATATGTGTTGTATAGCTAGGATTGTGTTGGTCTGCACATTTTGGAGGGAAGGAAAAGACTCGATAGAGTAAGGCAAAGTAGATAGGTTTTCCTACCGTCGAACCAGCGCAACCTCCTACCTATGTTGTCGCCTATTTCTGGTTTGAAATTATTTCGTAATCCCACGTTGGTCCACTGACCATTCATGTATGTATGTTTTAATGGGTATCGACTGCTTAAAACGCAGTATATTCACATCTACAACACGCCAAACGTATTTAGGAAGATGGTGTTTTTATAATTAGTTATATATTCATATGACCTAATAATCTGAGTATATAATCTTATTACATTGAAGTTACATACTTGTAACCAGCATCTCATTTACATTATAGAGGTATACTTGACATCTTTTCACGTCATTAGTTACACTTCGAAGAGTAAATGTTATTACCAACATGTTTTGTAGCAGTAATATATGATAGGTGGATCAATATCCTGAAGCTATATAGAAACCTGCTGAAGAATAAGGGCGGATTTTGGGATTCAATTACACCCAATTGAAAAATACTTATGGTTCTCAAGTTCCCTTTAACAATTCCGGCTGAAATAAATGGTAAGCCGTCATTAAGGCATACGTCAATGTCGTCTGTGGCTTTGAGAAAACATAAGTGGAAAACATCTACCATAACAACTTCTCATCAGTGAAAGACTTGAGATAAGCAAAATGTCAGTAAAACGAAGATACGACAAAAATAATGCATCTCCTAAAGAAAAATACGTTGTAAACATTTTCGATGTGTTTATATGAATGGACTTGCAGAACTCGATAATTATGTTAATCTCACAGTTAATTAACTTTGCTTGCATGATTTTCAGCGGATTTGTTAGTCATCAAATTATACTGCAATCATTTTCTATCACATGCCGCAATGATGATAAATTCCAGTTCTCGTTACAAATTAATTATAATAAAAACGAAACTGGTATATGTCAATCATTTATAAAGCACTCTAAAAATATCCCTTATATAACTTTGAATACAATGCTCCACGGAAATTAAAAGCGAATCATGCATCTGTAATCAAATTTTATCCTTGAATATCTCATCAGGTCACGATGGAGCACTTGGGACGAGTTCCAGAACCCGTCACTTTTTTTTCCTCTCCCCGTCCTCA